>BCGC01000002.1:1218402-1335671 GCA_001599115.1 Pichia sorboxylosa | reverse complement strand
CCTATCAACCCACTTCCCCGCTCGTCGCCGCGTCCAACGCATTGGACTGCGTGTGCTCTCGCGCAGCTCGGCGGAACTGCTGTTCGGCGTAACTGCGCGATTTCATGAATTTGCCCGAAATCTTGTTACCGGTGTGTCCCGTCACCAAACCACATGCGGGGTGTCTACGGCCCCCAAAGTGTCTGCGCCAAACCATGCTCTCCCGATCCGATCGCACTTGGTCGCACACTGTTCAGCGCGACCCAAACTTCCCAACTCTGTCGCTAAACACACGGGAGCGTGTGGCTGTGTGTATTCGGACACTACTGGCTATTTACACCACAACTCGCATTTGCACCTCTTAAACCACAAAAGTGCTAGTGTAGATTCATTTTACCTACACATTGTTTACTAACACAAGTACATTTATATTCATGTGGTCCATGTAACTGTAGTGGCTGACAATTTAATCCTGAACAACTTCACGCCTCACAAACGGTCACTTGATAGTTATGAGAGGTATTCCAAAAACTCTGTCAATCAAATGTTACCTCTATTGCTTGAAGTAGCACTCTCTGCTCTCGTGGAAAAAGTTTTGGCTTTTTTGAGCTGTTGTAATGCAAGCACAGGTTCCTGGATGTTTATTTTATGTAAACCAAAATAAACGTGATATAAATTCTCCATGTCATAACGTGATCCATTCTTTAGTTGATCCTGTTTGTATTGTAAATGTCTTTGCTCTGTATTCCACTTAATTTCAACTCCCCAAACAAACGATGTGTTAGCATAAAACCATAGTGCATACAATCACAAATGCCCTATCTCAGTCCCCTACACACTCGCAAATATCTCAAGAATCTGTGACCTACAAACGTAAATTATATTTTTGTTATGATATGTCATTATCTCCCCAGCTATAAATACTAATAAAATCGGGTAGTGAAAAATTACAATGGACAATTCAAAATATTCTTGAAAACGAAACGACACTCAAGCAAGCTTAAATTGTTGCAGTAAATTACTCTTCACCACATTTCCCGGCCAAAACCACTACACTAATGACATTGGATATATTCATGGGCAATATTGTGGTTTTGTTACATGACGCTTTGGTTATGCCAAATTCATCATGTGCTACTCTATGATAAAAGAAAAAGAATGCACCAAATACAACAAAACTGATCCTACATCACTAACATCCATCAGTATACATTTTCTTTTTCTGCTGGTCCTAATTTAAATCACATATCTGACCCACTGCATTATATTCTACCCAATCCCAGCTCTTGCTTCTACAAAACAAAAAGTTCAGGGTGGCACGCGCGATGCTACGTTTTCCCTCAATCTTCCCAGGACTTCCAGGCAACACCTCGATAGACTCCTACATGCTTTTTTTGAGTTCTGCACACCAGTTACACATTGGCAAACTTTAACTACTACATATAAATGCCACATTCAAAGGCTTTCAAATGAGCCAAAAATAAAAAAAATTCATAATACCAAGAATGCTTACGTAATCCAACTTTTCAGTTTCATGATTGAAATTTTCAAAATAATCAACCACACTTAACTTTCTTACTTTTGTTATGCTGTTTCACAATTTTTTGTTAGGTTTAGAGACTTTTATAAGTTTAGCATCCACATTATATATGTATATATAATCTATTGTAATATTGCCTGCAAAGGTTTTTTTGGTGGAGAAAGAACATTTTCAGTTCTTTTCAAATAGCTTCCGATTTTGGTGCCGGTGAGGCCTCCGGAATCTCTTTCGAAACAAACCTGGCCCTTTAAAATGGTATATCTTGGCCAATTGGTAAATCTCATGCCTTCGTAGGCAGTATGATCCATAGCATGATGGAGCATTTCGTTTTTCAGCTCAAAAGGCTCCATTTTGTTAGGAGGGTACCAGATTGTGATGTCTGCATCCAAGCCTACGCAAATACTACCCTTGGTATTTAAACCATACAGCTTGGCAGGATTTGAAGACGTGAGCTCGACAAAACGCTGTGGAGAAATTCTGCCAGTTTCCACACCATGACAAAACAACAAAGGGACTCTAGTTTCGACTCCCGAAAGGCCATTTGGAATTTCTTCATAATGAGGAATGCCATTTATCAATCCTTTTTTCTTTCCCATAGAGTCTTCATAGATGGATGGTGCATGGTCGCTACTGAAAACAGTGACAGTGCCATTTACAACATGCCTCCAAACACCTTCCAAATCGGAAGTGGAAGATCTCAATGGCGGAGAACAGACATATTTGGCTCCTTCAAATTCATCACTGGGATCCAGGTGGTGTTTACATCCACTTTTCATATATTCACTTGTCAAAAACAAATATTGCGGACACGTTTCCGCATAAATAGGGAGCATGTTGGATTGTGCTTGTTGGACGTGATTCAAAGCAGTTTCGCACGACATGTGGACAATCAACATCGGTGTATCAATAAGTTTTGCCAGTGCAATTGCTCTATATGATGCTTCATCCTCTGCTACCTGCGGTTTAGAAACTGCATGGTAATATGGGGCTCCGAGTTTTTTTTCAGTCAGTTTTTCTCTAAGAAATTGAATCAGATCATTGTTTTCTGCATGAACCATGGTGGTAATGTTGGAGTTACGGTTGACCAGAAACACTTCTAGTAATTGGTGATCGGTCAATTTCAACGAATCATAGGTCATATAAAGCTTAATTGATGTGATGGATTCTTCTTTACAAACAGCCGCAATGGATTTGGCAATCAAATCCTGTGACGGATCTGTAACAACCAAATGGAAGCCATAGTCACAGTAAGTTGGACCCTTTTTGGTTGCCTTCTTATGGTAGTTTGAAACAACTTTAGATAAATCATACTCATTTTTTGGCTGGATTGCAAAGGCAATCACCGAAGTGGTACCTCCAGCAATGGCTGCTCTTGTTCCTGTTTCGAAATCATCACCTCTTGGAAAGTCTTCTTGATCTAAATGAACATGTGCATCAATCCCCCCCGGAGTGACGAATGCGCCTTCAGCATCAATCATTCTTTTCCCACTAATTTTTTGGCTAGTGATGGTCTCAATTTTCCCATCTTTTATACCTATGTAAACAGTCTGCGGCAGAGTGTCCGATGCGGTGACAATTTTGCCGTTGAAAATGACTAGATCAAACATTACTCAACACTTTTTTGTTTTGAAATTCCCAACACCAAAACAGAAACAAAACAGAAACAAAACAGAAACAAAACAGAGGAAAAACCCCATCCAACACGTCCGCTTCTGATCCTTTTATATTCACACCCCCAATCAGAGAGAGAGTTTATAGTTATCAATTGACTAATGTGGAAAATTTAGAGATTAGTGCGGTATTTAGCTGAAAAGGGACTCGTGCTCGGCTAACGATAGAGTAAGCTAGTTCGAAACCCCACGCTCGAGTTATGTGAATTGGAGAGACAAAATATTGATGTAAAAGGAGGGAAAAAGCAGGCGGAAGAAACAAAATGGAAATAACTTTGTAGAACGAACTGTAATGTATGAAAAAAAATGAATTAAAAACTAAATGCATTTCAATATGTTGATAGTCTGCCAAATTCCATTTTGTGGGAGTCCTTATAACTGTTTCCTAAACACCAATTGAGTTACTAGAATCATAAAACCAACTTGAGATAAAATACGAGGACACCAACTAAGACAATAGCAAACTATTTCAACATGTGAAAAGATCACTAAAAACACAAAATATCAAAATGTATAGTTTGATCAGTAACATCCATTCCCCCAAAAAGAACACAACTTATTGAAACGTCAAATCTTTTCTGCCTAGCTATAAATACAATCTCTATTTCTTCCAACCTTTTCTCTCTCAAATATCTCTTCTCTCAATTATTTCCCTCCCAAATATTTCCTCTCTCAATCCCTTTCCCTTTCAATCCCTTCCTCTCTCATACTCTCTTCCTTCCAATCCCCTCCATTCCATCCCTCCCTCCTTCTCTCCATCCCTTCCCCCCTCCCAATCTTGTCCCAGCTGGACAAACCACGCGTTACCCAATAGTTCTTAAACGGCCAATTTCGTTCACTAAACTCTCTACAATCATCGCATACTTTACACAACACCAAAGCACATCCAGCTTGAATATGACAACTTCTCTTTTCTGTTCCTACATTTTCTTCCAAGACTTATACAATGTCCAGAGTTTTGTGCTGTCAACTCAATCCCGGGCCACCATCTCGGTTTCATGTGTACTAAAACACTGGCCGAGCCTCCATCTTGGTTTCATTGACTGCGCGTCGCTTCTCTTTGTATTGATTAGTTTTGGATGGTTTTCCAGGGTTTTCCACACAGTGTGCACTCACACAGCGGGCTCTGTGGCTTATCAAAGAGCATTGGTTGAAAAATGTCTAGGTATAATTTTGGAGACCCTTCAGGGTCAATTGATCCGTGGGCGGATGAGTCGAAACCTATTGAATACAGAAACAAGTCGAGCTTGAATTTGTTTGGAAACTCTTCAAGTTCCTCGATGGTTGAATCTACTCCGGACCCATCTATGTTTTCCAATGAGAACAACTGGGGTAATTACAACTCTTACAACATTCTGACTGGGAGCAGCAAAAAATACAGCACGCCAACAGCAGTGAAAAATAAAGATCTCTCCATATTGGCCAGTCTTTCCATCTCAAATGATATGGGAAACAGCTTTTCTTCACTCGGGAGAGATCGCAGTAGCACAACCATAGTTGAAAATGGGTTTCAAGCAACAGCAGATGAGATTAGTAGTGAAAGTAGAGAAGATGGAGAAGATGGAGAACCAGAAGAAGAAGAAGATGATGAAGAAGAAGATGAAGCAGGACAAACCAACCCCTTCGAAGTCAAACTCTGGGGTGAAGAAGATGTTAGAAGCTTCAATCCCCTGAGTCTGAAATATGCCAATGATGGAATTATAATCAAGGTCAAAGAGATTCCAGAAAAACAAGGGCTGGTGTTCAAGCATATCAACTATCTAATATCCCACTCATTGGACTTTGGCAAAGAAACCAAATCAACAGCCAAAAAAGAAGATCTGAAAGTAGTTCGTAGATATAGCGATTTTTCATGGTTGGTAGATGCTCTTTGGAAGAAATACCCATTCAGATTGATACCTGAGCTACCACCAAAACAATTTGGATGTACGTTAATTTTGGGAACTGCTCCTTTTTTTTTCTTTTTGTTTTTCTTGCATAATATATGTTCAAATACTAACACATTCATGAAATGTAAATTCCTGATCATTTTTTACAGTAGCGTCATCAACAGACACCTTGTTTTTACAGAGGAGAAGAAGGGGACTAGAAAGATTCCTATACCAACTATGCAAACACCCAGTGCTTTCAAAGGAAAATCTGGTGGTTATGTTTTTATCAGTTCCCAATGATTTCTCAACATGGAGAAAATTCGCCAACATAGAACTAAATGATGAATTTGATGGAGTGAGAGTCAATCTCCCTAAACGTTTCAAAATCGATCTTTCCGAGGTTTTGAAAGGATTACGGGATGCCGAGACCGATAGTGAGTATGGAGACGAGGATGAGGATGAAGAGAGATCAAGCAGTGGTTTGAATAGAACTTCAAAGTCTAGAAATGGAGATGAGTTTGTCAATAATGTCAACCAGATATGGAACGAGAGTCCAAATAGATACAAAGACAAGGAGTTTATTGTCAGACTCAATGATTTGAATGAAAATCTTTCAAGAGTTGCTGACATTTGGTCCAAACTGTATCTGCTGGTAGAAAGAATTGAAAAACGTGAAATTGCATTATCCCTTGATCATCAGAGATTCTCTGTATTTATGGAGAACATGACCAAAACAGACATCAATCTCTTCAGCATGGGAAATTTGATTGAAAATAGAAAGAGGATGGTGGATGAGGAAACCAACAATACGAGTATAATGAACTCAGTTTTTAGACAAATCAGTTCGTACTTTGTAGGTTGCAAGAATTTGAAAGAAGAAGAAATGCTGATAATCAACAACGAGATACTGGAAATCTGGAAGAGATTTCATGATTACTTGATAAGTTTACATTTTCTCATTGAAAGGTTTTTTTCTTACAAGACAGAGAGTGAAAAGGAAATCCAGTTGCTACTGCAAAGAATCATCAAATCCAATGAAAGAATTCTGAGCTTGAAAATGAAGTCCGACATCCGTGGGAGTGAAATTGACAAACACATCAACAATCTCACCGTGTCCATGGACAGTTTGAGTATGCTCATATCTAGAATAATATTGGTGAAAACTACATTTGTCAATGAATTCCGACTGTTTCAAAAGGCCAAATACTTGATGTGCGAATCGTTTCAGGAATGGTTTGAACGGAGAGCAAAATACGTCGAGATGCAAAATGACTCCATACAAAGGCTATTAAACGATTTGAGGGATCTGCCAATCAACTGATATGGGACAATTGTGTAACTTATAGAAAGAAAAAAAGATATACAATCAAGAAATCTTCTTGGAAGAGTTGGTGAAACCAATACCTTTACATGTAGCAATAAAACAATCATCATGTTCATCGTCATCTTGGAAGAAAAACTCTGTGGAGAATAATGTTTTTATTTCACGCAAGAAGGCAACCAACTTTGCATCGATTTGATTCTTATTTATTATCAGTCTACCGATATCTTCTCTACCAATGACCATGAAAATGAAAGCCATTTCAATTTGAGAACTTGGTATACAACCGCTGTTTTGTATCAGGTCCAAAAATCTATAAGACAACGATTCTGCCAAATCTTCCGGGGTTTCGCCGCTTGAAGCAGTATCGTCCAGAATATATCGAGTTTTAGCCTTTTTGGATTCGGTGAAGATGGTCAACCCATAACCTGGAGATTTTCCGGAATTCTCTCCTCTCCAAACGTCGGTTGTTATATCAACTTCAGCACCGGTATATTTCAAAATTGATCTCGAAACATCTGCTAGTCTGTTGACCACAGAAGGAGATGTTCTTGTACACCACGCAATCCCTCTTATGACTGAGATGGAAGGGATTTCCAGCATATGGATAGTGATTGGTCTTTGAATGAGGGAGTTCACCAACAGATGAACTTCTCCGCCTGCATTAGGATACGAACCTCTTTTCAAAGTGTGCAGTTCGATATCGAGCACCCCAAATCTATTCAAAAGAGGCAGATACCCCCATTTTATAAAGTCCAGGCCAACTTCACCTTTAATGGAGGTCAAACCTTTGAACACAATCGAGAACTTTTTCTTCGAAAATGGCGCCAGCATCAACATTGGAATGATATAATACGACAGGGATCTGCTGGTAGGACAGTTGTGATGAAATGATCCGCCCATGATCAAACCTGGACGGTAGATGACCGACGTACCTGTGTATGAAATTTCAATCACCGAACCATTTGTCACGGACTCAATCAATCTCAAGAACGAAATCTCGTGTTCTTCCAGCCCCGGATTCAAGGAGTCCGAATGGATGTTGGATATTTTGATTGATTTTCCCGAAAGTGTTGCCATCACCAATCTGCTGGTAAAATTCTCATGCGTGGAGAAATGTATGAGGGTGTTTGGGACTGCTGACATTTTGGCTTTTTTGTACTATTTATAAACTTTTCTTTTCTTTTCCTTTTCTTTTCTCCAATCGCCAATTCCAAATTCTCTAAAAATCAATTCCAAGCCCCAACTGTGCTGATTTTCTCTCCAAAACACTCGAATCCTCAAAAGATCCACTCTCTCCTTGTAAAAATTTCCCTAGTTTTAACAGTAGACGTTTGAAAAATAAATAAATTTTTAGCGCAAAAAAATATATTTCATGTCTTTCTACGGTGCACGGATGTGATTTTGCCAGAAAATTGGAATTGGCGCTGCTCAGCCACCCGCTTTTGTGGCAAATGAGCTTGTGGCGTTTGTGATGGCGTGGCGCATGCTTTGAACAGTGGTAGCAACTTCCTGTGAAACTGACGGTGAGTCGAAAAGAGAGGGAAAGGAGGATAGGGGGAAAAGGGGATAGGGGAAAAGAAGGATAGGGGAAAAGGAGGATAGGGGAGAAGCAGTTTCCAATAAAAAGCAGGTTATAACTTTGGAAAAACTTGTCGAGTTCATTACATAACAACCTTGGAAAACACGCAAGCCATAGACACGATAGTAGATGTTAGAAGGGTTTGCAAATATTCGTTTTCACCATGTCTATATGGAATTTCGATCAATTTCAGTAGCTTATTATCATTAAATCAAAAAGCTTAAACATCGCTTTTAAGTGGTGAAAACCCAATACCATATAGTCATGTTTGGGATTAGGTTGGGCATTCAAATTTGTTTGATACTATTCATTGCATTTTCAAATCTCCAATTGGGAAAATCGCCAAAGTATTGAAATTTGATATTGATTTTCTATATGATGGTTAGTTTCATTCTTTTAAATTTTTTTGAAATCACTGAAAATCAATAAATAAAAGAAAAGCGGTATCAAATATTTCCCTATCAATGCATTAGATTTTGAACTTTTTTTGTTTGAAAAATCTTTATTCAAATATGCCTAAAAACACTCATCATTTAAAAAGCTTTTTGCTATCATGCTCTCACAGGTTTCCTGCCCACCCTCCGATTCAAAAAAAGTAAAAGAAGACACATTTTGAGCCCCAAATTGGCCCTAGAAAAGAAAACCACAAATACACCAATAATAATATTTGGGCCACAAATTTACATGTTTTGAACCACCAACATGTACTGTATAGATTTTAAGCCACCCATTTACCCACCTCCATACACTTCTCTTTTCCCCAAACCGCACCTCTCCCGCCAACGAGACACAGTGGAAGGAACCAATATCTTCACCAAGTGCTACCGCTGGCCGGCGCGCGTCTCCACTCCTTTTGTTCAGTTGTGTTGTGTGAGCATTTGAGACAGAACGATCAAAGGAAAGCCAGCAAAGGAAGAAAAACAGAAAGTGTGTTGAAGCAATATCAATGTCTGATGTAACAGCAGGGGCTGGGACAGGGGCTGGAACCGGTGACAGTGGACAGAGGGGCTCTTCTGCGACGCCAGGGGCAGATATCGGCAATGCGGCCAATAAAACCAGCATGGCATCAGGGAAGAAAAAGACAGGCAGTGGCAAAAACGGAGTCAACGAGGGCCACGAGGTGCTGTCAGATGCAGTTGCAGCCTCCGGGGTGAATATACGAGCGGAAGAAGAGGCGATGATGTCTGGATTGTCGATTTCCAAAAGACAGGTTGAACATAACTCGTTCATAAATGCGCATCAATTACATTATTTCATGAACAAGGTGTTTGAAGAAAACGGAATCAGGGCGGTGGAGATGGAGAATGAGGTGTCGAACTACATCTCGGCATCATGCGAACAATACATGAAGCAGATTCTCACCGATACCATCGTGATGATGAGACACAGAAGACACATGGACGATGGGCTGAACAAAACCAAGTCGAAAAACGGTAAAAGCAGCAAGTCCAAGTCCAGTGGATCAACCAACAAATCGGAAATATCAAAAGCACTGCGAGACATTGCGTCCAAACATAAGGAGCGTGAAGAAAAACGTCTAAGAAGAAGAGCCACCTTGGGCCTGGAAGAGAACAAACAAGAAGAGGACCTAGTTCAAGACCACAAGCAGACCAACTTGACAGCTTCGATGATGATGAGTGGCTCCAAGAAAAAGTACTCCTGGATGCAGTCATCTGCGACCACCACCAACTCTGTCAACGCCATTGGAGACAACGGTATACGGTATAGAGAAGCCAGAGAAGAGAAGGCCATAGTACTCCGTGACTTGATAGCAGCTTTGGAAAACAGAAAAGTAGGCGTTTCCAACGTTCTTCTCAAGGGATACGCAAGAATGAAAGATTAAACCCATTACAAACAACCACATGTATGTAAATGATTGTACTATTTGTATATTAGGAATATGAAAAAGAAATAGCTGGTTCAACACCGAGAGCTGTGGACTATTCGTGGGATAAACCGATCCATGACACGCATTATACTGTTCAAATACACAAATCAACTCCATTGCTTACGGTATAAAACTGCTGGTATAACTATAGTAGGGAAAAAGAGATGAAAAAAAAGATACAAATCCTAGTTTTATACCGACTGTTCAAATAATCCATTCATACACACACCCACACCTACACACCCACACCTACACACCCACACCTACACACCCACACCTACACACCCACACCTGCGCATTCATGTTTGTTCCATTCTAGTTCCTACGTTCTGATCTTGGATTTCTTCTTTTTGATTATTCCACTTGAGCTCACGGTTTTCAATCGTTTTCTGTCGTTTTCTTCAGATGAAAAACTAGACAGTATTCCTTGCGAATTTTGATCCATATCAAGATTCTGGGCTTGTTCATTTCGATATTCTGCAAATGCCTGCTGTGTTTCCTCATCAACCAACCGTTCTTGTTCCTGGAGAAGCTTTTCTTGATTTTCCGACTCGAGAAGCATTCTCTTTTTTTCCAATTGTTTCATTTCCATTTTCAAATCTTCTAATTCTTCAACACGCTCCTTCTCCTTTTGTTGTTCTTGTAACCTTGTTTCCAACTGTTCCATGGCACTTTTATCATTGTCAGACAAGTTTTGGTTCTGGCTTCGGTTTCGATTTCGGTTCTTTTCGTCTTCTTTCATTTTCTGATCCTGTGCATTTTCTTTCTCTATTCTGGAAACCATTTCATCGATGTTTTCTACGCTTTTTGACTCCTGAGATTTCTCATAGTTCTTTTTGCACCCAAGGACGCATTGAAAATCACTGTTTTTAGGGTCCGTTTCGAAAATAAGCTCATTGTAGCACCGAGGACATCGAATGTGGAAACATATAATCTTGATACCCAAATAATCTCTCCCGCTGACCTCTTTCCGAGCATTGAACTTCCGTGACTCTGCAATATATTCATTACATTTCAAACACTTCATAGAAAACGGTACCATCAAACGCACACTAATCGTGCTTTTGGTGCTTTTTTTCTGCGAAAATTTCACCTTCGATGGATCCACATCCGGAGGATAATATCTATTGATGGATTTCCGTTCACTCATCTCAAAAAACCGCCGTAATCAACTCAAGTCATAAAACTGTCTCCATTTCTTATCTTGTTACTATTTACACTCCCTTCTGTCTGAGGATATTCATGATGTAAATTTTTTGTTTTTTTGCACGCGAAATGTTTTGTTTTTACTGTGTCACATTTGAAGAAAGCTGACAAGGGCAAAATGGCGTTTTTCTTCTTTTTTACTATAAACATTTTTCAAAAAAAGGGTTGAAACAAGGGTAAATAAGAGCGTGCAAGTGTAGAACAATACAATCAACATTTCTTGTAATGTCTTTTAATCTAGCTCAAGCCACGGAAGAATTCGGCGAATGGTTGGATGAAAATAGCAGCTATGAAGCGGATGAGCAAAGTTGTAAACAATCCTTGGAATTTCTTTTGGCGTCTTTGACAGAAGACTTTACAGAGATCTGCAGTGGTGATGTGTTTGAGAGCTTTGAAGTACTAATCAAGTTGCACAAAGAATCAATGAAAAAAGATCGTTTTTTTTCGACCTTTGATCTGTTGAAATCAATGTTTGACAAAATGATCCATGTAGTGAATCAAGATTCGGACTCAGAATATAACATTCGGGAAGTGATGGAGCGTTATACGTGTTTGATGCAATATTGGGTGATGTTGCTAATCCACAAAGTTGTAAAATTGAAGAAAAATGAAGGCAACAAACCGCTTTTATTAGAGTTGGGATCACAACTCTGTCAATGTTTCCAAAAATTGGTGTTATTGGTGGATTCCCCGCTGAATTTGCTGATTAGACCAGATCTGCAATTGTCTGACTTTTGTGGAATATTGTCAAAGCTAGCAGTGTCCTGTTTGACTTCCCAGGAATGCATGAAACTCACCGGAATCCACACCCCACTGCTAACAGTATTGGCCATGATTGCACACAAATATCAACAAAATAAACCAGTGACACAAAGATTGATAAGTTCCACCCCGTTCATCGAAGCAGCTAATATTGCCAAATTTTTATCGGTATCCGCCATAGAACATGAGAACATGTCACTCGTTAAAGAATATCTATCGAATCTAAGAAAGGAAATTGAAAACTCCAATGACAATGTGAAGAAGAAAATTGCAAACATCATTGAATACCTTGGAGGGTATTTGAAGGCCCAATTTGTTCATTTGTATTTTGAAGTAATTGGATTCGTTAGTGACTCCCATTATTTGCGTTCTGCAGTGATTGTTTCCTTTGGTATTTGCGTTTGTGACGTGTCTACCGACAAAGAATTGTTTGAGCGTCACCAAGAAGTTTGTGAAACTATGATTGAGTTTATTGAAGAAAGAGTTTTTGACATTCATGCCACAGCAAGGTTCAGGGCGTTTCAAGCTCTCGCAAGTATTCAAGACAAGAAAGGAAGCTACGTGTCTTTCAATAAATATCGAATCCGATGGTGTAGAAAGGCGATAATTTGCTTGAAGGACAAGTCCAGTTTTGTAAGAAAAAATGCAATTGATTTACTTCTTGTCATTTTGAAAAATTTCAACTCAAACCTTTACGATTCAAGACTCAACCTGAGTCTTTTTTGGACTAAATACGTGGCAACGACAAAGACATTGAGAAAGTATGGTGGTGGTTTATTGTTCAATCAGATTTTGGAATCCGAAAAGGTTGACTCGGATAAATATAGAGAATTAAAAGAGCTGGAAGAAAATGAGGACTACTGTGATCTCTTCAAACCAATTGTGGGAGTTATTCCGGATGATTTGGAAATTCCGGACTCAATCAAAGTTCTTTGTGTGGAAAGAAAATGCTACAGAGATATTTGCTTATTCATTGTTGTTTTAAGTAAAGCATTCAAAGAATGCGAAGTTATTCTAAACTCCAAAACCAAAAACGACGTGATTTCTGCTATAGGACTCTTCACGGCGGCCGAAGCATACAACATACAAGCTGCAATCCCCGGTATCAAGAAAATGCTCCATTTGCTGTGGAAAGGTGGTGTAAGTGAGGATGGAAGAAGTATATCCGAAAAGGTGATTGCTGCTTATAAAGAGATGTTTTTATCTGTTCCAGAAGATGTGGCGGAATCAAGTTCGTACATTGCCAAGTCGTTGATTAACTTGACCCACAACTGTAACACTGCAGATCTGATCTCAGTGGAGAAATTTGTGGTTGAGCTTTATAAAAGAGACGACAAAGTGATCAAAGCCGAAGTTGTTGACGAAATATGGAAAATCATTGTGGCCGCCTCCGAGAACAACTCACCAGAAAATAACAAAATCAAAAGGAGTTCTTTCATTATTTTGAGCATGCTGGCCATGGCTGACAGCAGTACAGCGTCCTCTAGATTTGAAGATATTTGCGAGTACGGGTTTTCCAAACCATTGGATTTTTACATAGCAACCTTTGCATGCACAACTTTGACTAGATCCATGCCCAAATTCAATCCTGAGTTAACCGAAATGTATCAACGGCAGTTGGTGGTAAGCTGTCTCTCTGATATTTTACTTACTGATACCGCTGATGGGAACTGGTACAATGTGGCGGCTACGGCGCTGAAAGCACTATATGCCGTTGATTCAAACCCCAACGAGACTGCTACCCACATTTTCAAGAAAAAGGCAATGAGTATATTTATTGATCATGGGGATAACAGAGACGATGAGCAAAAAACTTCATCATTAGCACAGCTGCTATTTCTCATGGGTCATATTGGACTCCAAACAATAATATATCTTGAAAATTTGGAAATGGAGTTCAAGATCCAAAAACAAACAATCGAACGAGAAATGTCCGAAAAAGATAAGGAGTACAAGAAGATGATTGAGAATGAAGATGAATTCTCAGATCTACTAACCGATGTTAAACATCATGAAATTTTGTTTGGCTCCAAATCGGTTATTGCCAAGTTTTTCCCCTTACTCAAAGAAATTTTGATGAATCCAAAAACGTACAACGACCCTACATTACAAAAGCAAGCAGTTTTGTGCTTTTCTAAATTGATGTGCATATCGCCAACATTTTGCGAGAAAAACTTGAAAGTTTACATCGGATTGATGACAATATCCAACGACCCCATCATTCGTAGTAACATGGTTTTGGGTCTAGGTGATATCACGGTTTCCTTTAGTAATATTATTGATCAAAACAAGGAGGCATTGTACAGCAGATTGCGTGATCGAAACTTGGAGGTTAAAAGAACATGTTTGATGACGGTGACCTTCCTTATTTTGGCGGGACAGATAAAAGTCAAGGGACATTTATCTAAGTTATCATTGTTATTGGTTGATCCAGATCCAATTTTGAAGGATAATGCGAAATTATTTTTCCAAGAGTTGTCGACAAAGGAAGATGCTTTATATCTTGGTTTCATTGAGATGCTAACGGACTTGAATAGAAGGTTTAACGAAATTGAAGAATTCATGGACACGGGATTACTGCAACAATTGGATGGTTCAAAGAGTATATCATATCAAGAATTTTCTAACCTAATCCAACAGAATTCCAAATTGTCATTTTTCAGAAACCCCGAGATTAAAAGGTTGATTTCAAATGAATCATTTGCTCAAAACGAATCGTATGTTGTTGAACAAATCAAAAGGGAAATTTACACCAATGATCAATTTGAAACCATCATCAAATTCGTCACCTCATTTATTGACGGGGAGAGAAATCGCCATAAACTTGTAAGTAAAATAGAAAGTAAACTGGATACATTTTTAGGCATTGAAGTCAACAATGAAATTATGAATAATCTCAACAAATTGAAGAAATTACTACAACATCCAAGAGCCCCAAGAAACCGAACAGGACAGAAAAGTTACACAGAAGAAGAGGAGGAGCTGCTTGGCATTTTCTCTCGTGACGTCCTGAAGGTGAAGACATGTAATCAAAGACAATGCGAGAGATTCATGTTTTGTCTGAGGACATTAATAGGGAAGGATGATATATTCAAAAAGGACGACTCCTCCGAAAAGACGAAATACTATGCCAAAGTTCAGGAGAAGATGAAATATTACAACGAATTAAAACAGCTTGATTTTGAACCTACTGCCGAGCAAAGCGAAGACGATGCAATCGAGTTGATGGATGTGGATGACACCGACACACAGGAAAAGAAAACACACGAACCGATGGACGTTGATGAGGAATAAACCTTTTGTTTGGAGAAGTTTTGTTGCTGTTTCCTTGTTTTCTCTTCGTAAAATAAATTATATATCATTTATACACCCCCTAAACAAAATGGGTTCATTTTTTGATAGATCTATCACCGAAAAACTCATCAGGATGGTTAAAGACGTTTTTCGCAGTGACACTTCCTAGTTTGTAATCCAACGCCAATTGATTAGAGTACAATTTACCGGATTCAAGGTGGTCTTTGACCAGATCTGCCAATCCTTGGTGAAATAATGGGTCGCCATTCAATGATTCGCATCTAACGACTTTATCCGGATGTTCAACAGCCTCTTTCAACTCAATGTCAATTTCGTGCAAAGTTTCGATGTGATCTGAGGTGAATGCGATAGGAACAATGACTACACCAGGAATGGTGTCGAAATTGGTGATTCTGATGGATGTCTTTTCAGTTTGGGCTCCAAGCCAAGGTTTTGGACCCACCTGCGATTGCCATGTCAATCTGTATGGATTCTTGAAGTTGAGTTTTTGCATCACGGCGTAGACTGTTGCCGCCACTTCTGCTGGGTACGAATCGCCTCTGTTGATGATATCCATTGGTAAAGAATGGGCAGAGAACTGAATGACCACATCGTCTCTGACTGTTTCTGGGAACTTTTCCAGCGCAGTGTTGATGTGGTTAGCAAACGTATCCACCAAACATGGATGTTGCGGCCATCTGTCAATGATGGACCAGTTGATTTGGCCCTGTGGATCGTGCACTTTGGACAGTCTGTACAAATCATTGATGGAGGATGCTGTGGTGGAGTAACTGAATTGCGGATATTGACTAAACGCAACAGCCCTGGTGACGCCATCCGAGAGCATTTTTTTCAATGTTTCTTCTGTCAATGGATTGGCATAACGGAACGCCACATATGGAGAGTGTGGAGCTGTCTCTGGAGATATTTCATCCAATCTTTCACACGCCTTTTTGGCCTGGAATTCCGACCATTTCCGGATCGGAGACCCTCCGCCAATACGTTCGTAGCATTTTTCGATTTTGCCCGTTCTTCTCCATGTGATGAATTTGGCAATGGCGTTCTGGAAAGGTCCCAGCGGAATCAAGTCTCCGTCCGAAAACAATCTCAACAAAAAGTCCCGTGTTTCTGGCACCGTCGAAGGTCCTCCCATGTTCATGAACACCACCGCAGTGCCCTTACCATTTTCCGCCTTCAGCCCTGCTGCACCAGCATAACGACGCACAAACTGTCTCAGCATTGTCCTTCTTTTTGGTCTTGTGCCACGTCAAGATACGTGTCTCCCTTGACCGTTTCGCTCTTCAGGTGGAAAACCTCGGGGCTGGTGAAGTATAAATAGCAGCGCATCTGCCACCACGCGACTTTGATGAGATCATGGAAATGACTTCTTCTAGAAGAACGAGATATATGTGACTGAGTCGCTGGAAATTGCGATCGGGAGTGTAGTAGTGGAAGATTAGTAGGATAAGGATGTCTTTCGACATACAGTGGGATAGTATATGTAGAGATGGACAGGTTGGAGCGCAAATCAAGGAGTTCATCAATGGCAAATTGCAGGAGCTGGAATTGCCTCAATACTTGGCAAATTTGCAGGTGGTGGATTTTGAATTGGGTGACAATGCGCCGGAGTTGACCATCAGGGATGTCAACATTCCGTTTGAAGAATTCTACGAGGCAGCATATGCTTCGGAAGAAGACTCTGAAGATGATGGAGATGCCAAAAACCACACAGATGATGACAATTTGGACGAAGACGTGATATACGACGTTTATGATTACAATAACACAGAAGACAAGTACTACTACAATGATAAAAAAACAAGACGATTATCCAACAAACTGAGATTTGACAGGGCCACATTGGTTGAATCGATTCCAATGACTCCGAAAACCAACAATCTCAAATTTCAGCCAAATATCCACTCGTCTTCTCCAATCTCTCCCTCATCGCTGACAAGACCATCTTCTCCACATCCTTTTATGGGTGGCTCTAATTCCATATTGATGCCCAGAGCAAATAGTGGCATTGGATCGTCATTAAATATCAATCATAACATGATGGGTGTAGGATTGGGCGGATTCGGAGGTCTCAATCGAGCAAACAGCACCGCTTGTATAACTCCAACCGAACAACAACCACCACCACCATCGGCACCACCTCCACAAAGCCAGGATAGTAACATGAGTTATTTGGATTCGGAAAGTGATTATTTTCAGCCCTCTTATAATGATTCTTTCAAAGACCCACAAATACATTGGAATAACCAAGGAGATACCCTGTTTAGCAACAACCATCCGAGCGATCTCAATAGGAATTACAGTACAAACGAAATCAACACATTAGAAGAATCCAACTTATTCCAAGGATTGATACGAAGTATGAGTGGAATGCAATTACCAGAAGGAAATAATTCCGATTCGGACACGTTCAAAAGTAGAGATTACGAAGACTTCAAAAGAAAATCCAAAGACAAAAATGGTAACGACAAAAGCACCGGGATGAACAACAACTTTTTTGACCCAAAGGGACGATACAAAGGCCATGACACCGGGTTAGACTTACAGCTGTCCATGGACATTGAGTGGGATTCCAAACTGTACATTGAAATCACATGCGAATTGGTTGTCAATTACCCAGCACCAGAGTTCATCAGGTTGCCTGTAAGATTGAAGATCACCGATTTGAAAATCCATTCATTGATTCTAGCAGCAATGATAAACAAGAAGGTTTTTATTTCCTTTTTATGTGATATCGAGGACGAACCGGTGTCTCGTCGACCAAATGCCAAAAGGCCCGCTTCTGATACCCGTTCCCGACGCAACAAATACAAGGGTAAAGACCGTATTGATATTTTGCAAGACATGAAGATTGAAGGAGAAATAGGTAGTTTGAACGAATGCGGTGGAGACATTTTAAAGGAATCAATTGTATCGACTTTGAATGAAAAGAGACAAGACGCATATTCCGGAGCTGCATCGGAATTCATGGGGTTGCCATCGTACAGCAGCATTGTTGCAGCAAATCAAGAATCAGATGCTGGTAAGGAAGAGAGAGAAGGAAGTACTATTCACGATGGATACGAAGGAGACTATGGGGACACCAACGCTCTTGTTCTACGGAATATCAGCAAAATTGAAAAATTTTTGATGGGAGCATTCAGAAACATTTTGATCAGTGAGCTAGCATGGCCCGGCTGGATCGAACTTGACTTCAATGATAGTGCTGATGATACTCATGACGAAAATACAGATCAAGGTGAGTCAGAAACTAGTCCAGATGTCACCATCCAATGTGTGGATGGCGACTAGCTCTGTGCAATGTAGTTTAGGCTCGATCCATTAATAAGAGGTATCAGAAGCTGAAGCACATGTTACTCAAGTCTTGGTTAAATTCAGTGTATACAAAGGAGTTTGTTTTGCATGTTTTAGACGGTACAAGATGGAAAAGTTACAACCCAGTCTAGACATTTAGGTAATTGATTGTGGGGAATACAAGACTAGATATTTAGCCCATTTCCGTATCATTTACCAAGTATGAGAGGCTTTGACTTGTTTCACGTACTTTGGTAGTAGACTTATGTTTTTTTTATTCCCAAGAAATGGTGCAAACTGTTGAATGATACATGCCAACGGGAGAATTAACCAGAAGGAATGGGCTTTGCTATTCAAGAAAAACAACCTACCGCATATGACAAAATGAAAAACCCATTTCCAACCCATATGACACCAGTTTTAAAAGGCTGATTCCAGACATAAGATGCTTTTGTTTCGGAGTTTGTCGATTGTTTCTTTTCATGTATTTCAAATACAAAAAAAAAACTGGTTCAAATTACCATAGCTAATGCTTCATGAAAAGTGAATGATTTTGATGCTATCCATTTGTGAAAAAAACAAACAAACAATCAACCCTGAAAGTCATACAAGGAGCACCTATGTTTGGGTGATGTCCAAACACGTAAAAGATTTTTAGGCAAACATTTGGGTATAGTTGTATTAAAATTTTATACTTATGAGGCACGAAGGTCATCACCTGAGTTAGCTTCTCGAGATTGTTTTTTTGGAAGCTGTAGCTCACGTAATGAAAAGCCAATCAATTCTGGGAAAAGCAGCTCATAATTTGTTACCACGATTGATCTGCTACACATCTCGTTGCAATATATCCCACATTTTTCTGTAGTCACGACGTGGGGTTTCATAGTGGAAATTCTTATTCTTGCCGGATTAACCACCCCGGGAATCACAGCGGATCAACAACAAGTCTCTTGTCTCCTCGTATCGGATCAACTTGTACCCCGGCAGTACCAACCCCGGATTTCAGCTTGTGCCCCTCCTCGCCCCACTCTCTTCCTGCATCCCGTCTCACCCGCAATCACCAAACGCCATTTGTGTTGGATACCCGCCCTACTCAATTCCATTTACATATTCCTGTTTAGGCAACATCTCACCTCTCAAAACACCTCGAGTCAACTTAAAAAGACCTCAAACGCTTCTCCATCATTCCTCCACTATTCTCGCATCAATATTGAGGGACCCTTTTTCCGAGATGAATCATCCGGAAAAAACACTCGGATACACCCAATCGCATCCGCGTGTGATGTCACCCAGCGCCTGGTCACATGTCGGGTCGAAAATCTCCGGGATGTCAACTGACAATCGCTCCCGCTCAAACGCCCGCGCACCCCTCTCGCTCGCTTTTCACCCCATGATCCCGTGGGCGAGAAAAGCCAGTCACAGGCTAGCTGAGCATAAATTGGGCAAGTTGAGCCAGCTGTGCGACCCGAGCAAGCTGAGCATGGCGCGCGTGCATGATTCAGCGGTCATGTTTTTGACTCGGCGAACAATGGGTTTCCCCATCTTTGGCAGTTGGAGGTGATTCAAATATTATTTGGGAGCCGGGCTTTAAATAGAGGCCAATTTCGCTTTTGTCTTGAAAAGTAGAGAGAGATTTTTCTTTTTTTTTTTTTGAGATACTTGAATTTTTTATTTCTGTAATTGTTTGAAGAAATATAGTTGAACAGTATGTCTATTGTGGAAGATCATTCGTCTCTCCACAAGCTCAGAAAAGAGTCCGAGATCCTGTCCAATGCAAACAAAATTTTAGTGGCCAACAGAGGAGAAATCCCTATTCGGATTTTCCGTTCTGCTCATGAATTGTCTATGCACACGGTGGCAATCTACTCTCATGAAGACAGATTGTCGATGCATAGATTGAAGGCCGATGAGGCATATCAAATAGGAAAAGTAGGAGAATTCTCTCCAGTGCAAGCATACTTGCAAATCGACGAAATCATCAAAATTGCCAAAGAACACGGGGTTTCAATGATCCATCCAGGTTATGGGTTTCTTTCGGAAAACTCGGAATTTGCCAAAAAAGTTGAGGCTGCTGGAATGATCTGGGTTGGTCCTTCTCACGATGTCATTGACTCTGTCGGAGACAAGGTTTCTGCCAGAACGTTGGCAATCAAGTGTAACGTCCCTGTTGTTCCTGGTACCGATGGTCCAATTGAAGACATTGAGCAAGCTAAACAGTTTGTTGAAGAATATGGTTATCCTGTCATCATCAAAGCTGCCTTTGGTGGTGGTGGTAGAGGTATGAGAGTGGTTCGTGAAGGTGACGACATTGTTGATGCGTTCCAGAGAGCATCCTCCGAAGCTAAATCTGCCTTTGGTAACGGTACTTGTTTCATTGAAAGATTCTTGGACAAGCCAAAGCACATTGAGGTTCAATTGTTGGCAGATAATTATGGTAACACCATCCACTTGTTTGAAAGAGATTGTTCCGTCCAAAGAAGACATCAAAAGGTTGTTGAAATTGCCCCTGCCAAAACTTTGCCTGTTCATGTTAGAGATAACATTTTAGCCGATGCTGTTAAATTGGCTCAAACCGCCAATTATAGAAACGCTGGTACCGCTGAATTCTTGGTGGATAGCCAAAATAGACACTATTTCATCGAAATCAACCCTAGAATTCAAGTTGAACATACCATCACCGAAGAAATCACAGGTGTTGACATTGTTGCTGCTCAAATTCAAATTGCTGCCGGTGCCTCTTTGGAACAATTAGGGTTACTGCAAGAGAAAATCACAACCAGAGGTTTTGCCATTCAGTGTAGAATCACCACTGAGGATCCTTCAAAGAATTTCCAACCGGATACAGGTAAAATTGAAGTTTACAGATCTGCAGGTGGTAATGGTGTTAGATTAGATGGTGGTAACGGTTTTGCCGGTGCTGTGATTTCTCCTCATTATGACTCCATGTTGGTCAAGTGTTCCACTTCGGGTTCCAACTATGAAATCTCAAGAAGAAAGATGATTCGTGCATTGGTTGAATTTAGAATCAGAGGTGTCAAAACCAACATTCCTTTCCTTTTGGCTCTGTTGACTCACCCAGTTTTCATTTCTGGTGATTGTTGGACCACTTTCATTGATGATACCCCTTCATTGTTTGAAATGGTGTCTTCCAAGAATAGAGCACAAAAGTTATTGGCATATATTGGTGATTTATGTGTCAATGGTTCGTCCATCAAAGGTCAAATTGGTTTCCCTAAGCTGGCCAAAGAAGCAGCTATTCCTGTTCTGCGCAGCCCATTGGATAACGCTGTTATCGATGTATCCTCTCCATCAACCACTGGTTTGAGATACTATCTATTGCAAAATGGCCCTGAAGCTTTTGCCAAGAAGGTTCGTGATTTTAAGGGGTGTATGATTATGGATACCACCTGGAGAGATGCGCATCAATCTCTATTGGCCACGAGGGTCAGAACTATTGATTTATTGAACATTGCACCAACCACTTCTCACGCTTTAAATAACGCATTTGCTTTGGAATGTTGGGGTGGTGCAACTTTTGATGTTGCAATGAGATTCTTGTATGAAGACCCATGGGAGAGATTGAGACAATTGAGAAAGCAGGTTCCAAATATCCCATTCCAAATGTTGTTGAGAGGTGCCAATGGTGTTGCTTATTCCTCGTTGCCTGACAATGCCATTGACCACTTTGTCAAACAAGCAAAAGATAACGGTGTTGATATTTTCAGAGTTTTTGATGCTTTGAATGATTTGGAACAATTGAAGGTTGGTATTGATGCCGTTAAGAAGGCTGGCGGTGTTGTTGAATCGACGGTTTGTTATAGTGGTGATATGTTGATCCCAGGCAAGAAGTACGACTTATCGTACTACATTGAAACAGTTGACAAAATTGTTGCTATGGGTACCCACATTCTAGGTATTAAAGATATGGCTGGTACATTGAAACCAAAAGCTGCTAAGTTATTAATTGGCTCAATCAGATCCAAATATCCAGATTTACCTATTCATGTCCATACTCACGACTCTGCTGGTACTGGTATTTCCACTTATGTTGCATGTGCTTTGGCCGGTGCTGATGTTGTTGACTGTGCAATCAACTCCATGTCGGGTTTAACCTCCCAACCTTCCATGAGCGCATTTATTAGTGCTGTTGATGGTGAAATTGACACTGCTATTCCAGAATCTTATGCAAGAGAATTGGATGCTTACTGGGCGGAAATGAGATTATTATACTCGTGTTTTGAAGCTGATTTGAAGGGACCAGATCCAGAAGTGTACAAGCATGAAATTCCAGGTGGTCAATTGACCAATTTGATTTTCCAAGCTCAGCAAGTTGGTTTAGGTGAACAATGGGAAGAAACCAAGAAAGCTTATGAAGATGCCAATATGTTGCTAGGTGACATTGTCAAGGTTACTCCTACAAGTAAGGTTGTTGGTGATTTAGCCCAGTTTATGGTTTCCAACAAGCTGGACAAGGAAGACGTTGAAAAGTTGGCCAATGAGTTGGATTTCCCAGACTCCGTGCTGGACTTCTTTGAAGGTTTGATGGGTACACCTTATGGTGGTTTCCCAGAGCCATTAAGAACCAATATCATTGCTGGTAAGAGAAGAAAGCTGAAGGGAAGACCAGGATTGGAATTAGAGCCATTCAATTTGCCAGCTATTAAGGAAGACCTGGTTGCTAGATTTGGTTTATCAATCAATGAGACTGATGTTGCTAGTTACAACATGTATCCAAAGGTGTACGAGCAATACAAAAAGATATTTGAGCAATATGGAGATTTGTCTGTTCTGCCAACTAGATTTTTCTTGGCTCCTCCAAAGATTGGTGAAGAAATCAATGTTGAAATAGAAAAGGGTAAGGTGTTGATTGTCAAATTGCTTGCTATTTCTGACCTTTCGTTGAGCAACGGTACCAGAGAAGTGTATTTTGAACTGAACGGTGAGATGCGTAAGGTCACCATTGAGGACAAACATGCCGCTGTGGAAACCGTCACCAGACCAAAGGCTGATGCACACAATGCCAACGAAGTTGGTGCCCCAATGGCCGGTGTGGTGGTTGAAGTCAGAGTCAAGCACGGCAGCGAGGTCAAGAAGGGTGATCCTCTGGCCGTGTTGAGTGCCATGAAGATGGAAATGGTGATTTCGGCCCCTGTCAGTGGAAAAGTTGGCGAGGTGGTTGTCAAGGAAGGTGACAGTGTGGACATGGGTGATTTGATGGTCAGAATCACCAACGAAGAACCAAAGGAGTGATTTTGGTTTTGTGTTTCTCTTCCATGTCTGTTTTCCCCCCTTTAATATATTGTACATTACTTTCTTTTTTCCGTTTAATGTATGGATAAATACAATTTATACATTAGATAATCTATTTACTTATTCAATTATAACGACTGCAATTCTTCGTTGAGTTCTTTGAGTTTGTATTTGAGGTCCGAAATGTGTAGATCCAGGTCGCCGTTGCTTCTGTCCAACAGCTGCAACTTGCTATTGTGCAGATGGATATCTGTGTAAGTGTTTGCCAATTTTGTAGCATTGCCAATGTTGTTGTCCAACTGGTTCAAGGACTGGTTTATTGACTGTAGAGATGTCGACACTGTCTTCATTGTGTGGTTGAGTTGTTTCAGCGTTTGCAACTCGTTGTTCAAAGCTGACATTTCAACTATAAAATGCCACAATTGTGGTTACTTCTATGTAAGTATACAAAAACACGCCAAAATAACCCCAAAACACGCCAAAACACGCCAAAACACACACCAAACACGTCGAATTCAGGTGGAAACACGATAAGTGATAGTTCGATTCGCTTTTACGTGCATTTTTAGTTGATTTCGCACTATTGACGTTTTTTTTCTGTGGATTTTTTTTTAAAGAGATTTAGACATTAGATGGTTAAAACTGTTTTACAAGAGTTGTTTGAACGGATTCAAAGCTTGATACTTGTCAGACAGAGCCGACCATGAGCGATGAGGAATATATAGTGCGCAGGACGAGAGATGATGAGGAGGACGCTGAATACGCGGACCAGCAGTCTGAAGCAGAGTTGGCGGAAGAAGAACAACTAGCCTTTGATAACGAGTTTCGGATCCTGATTGTGTCCAACACCACGTCCAACGACGACGGAAGTGTCAACGTGGATGCCGAGAACATGGACGAAGTGTTGGTTGGTCCAGTCAAGACTGTGGCCGATGTGAATCTGTTTTTCGACGCCTTTGACAAGAAAATCGCCTTGCCTAACGAAGGCCATATCAAATACGAGGTGGGAAGCGATGGGCTGTGTGTTGTGGTAGTGGAGTCTTCCAAAGTACGAGACGACGTGATGCTGTTTGCTTCCGAGTGGGTTTCTTCCCAAGTATCGACTCTTCCGGATTCGCAATCTGGCGATGACGAAACGGCCCAAGGATCCTCCAAAAGAAGAAAATAACGACCCAACTCCCCCCTGTCCATCTCCAAAACAGAACTTTGACCCCCCCAAATCACAACTTCATGCTTTATATAACTACATACCATGCTCTCTCTAACTGTATCCATAATGTTATAACATGAAACATGTTTCGCACCCAGGAATTTTGCTTCACCTTCTCTGGTTTCCATTTTTGCCTTCCTTTGTTCTTCTGTTGTGTGTTTTTTTGTCTTTTTGGTCTTTGTTTGTCTTTTTGATGTCTTATTGTTGTTTCTGCTCTTGTTTCGGGACACAATGGCGACATATAAGGACAAGCCGCTGAAACGGGACGACCAGTATCGGTTTTGGTTGCTGGTGTTGCTCTATTTCGTGCAAGGAGTGCCAATTGGTTTGGCGTTTGGCGCAGTGCCGTTTTTATTGAAAGCCCAAGGTCTTTCGTACAGTCAGGTGGGGCTGTTTTCACTGGCCACATATCCATATGCTCTGAAGCTTTTCTGGGCTCCCTTGGTGGACGTGGTGTACTCACGCAAGTGGGGAAGACGGCGGTCGTGGATTCTTCCCGTCCAGACCGTTTCCGGAGTGGTGCTGCTGTGGTTAGGAATGAACATCGACCAACCGTCCATCTGGTACAATTTGAAGCTACTGACGTCGATTTTCTTTGTGTTGATTCTTCTGTGTGCCACACAAGATATTGCCGTGGATGGATGGGCCTTGACCATCTTGTCCGAAGATGCTCTTGGTTATGCATCCACGGCGCAGACCGTGGGGCTGAATTCCGGGTATTTCTGTAGTTTCACCGTCTTTTTGGCCTTGAATTCCAAGGACTTTGCCAACAAATACTTCAGAGCCACCCCTCTGGACAGAGGCTTCATCACATTAGGAGAATATATGATCTTCGCCAGCATTCTGTACCTCTGCACAACCATCTTCGTGGCCTTGTTTGTTCCTGAACACCCCGGCCACAATGGAGCCCACAACCAGACGGTTTCGAGTGCAGAAAAGGAATACTTCAACACAGTCGATATAGACAATTCAATGGTGCATGAACCAAAAGAAACAATCATCGGCGTGTACTCGAAAATGCTGCAAGTTGTCAGACTCAAAAACATCCAGCTTTTCATTGTTCTTCATCTGCTGTCGAAATTCGCCTTTCAGGCAAATGAAGCAGCCACCAACTTGAAATTGTTGGATAAAGGATTGTCCAGAGAAGATTTGGCAATCACGGTGTTGATTGATTTCCCATTCGAGTCTATTTCAGGCTACTATGCTGGAAAATGGTCTAATAACCAATCGGACCCATTGAAGCCGTGGCTATATGCCTTTTTGGGCAGATTGGCAGCAGCATTTTTGGGCCAGATTCTGATATATTCGTTCCCTCAAAGCGGCGAAGTAGGAACCATGTATTTCCTCTTTGTTATATTTCAACACACATTGACTTCGTTCATGTCAACCATTCAATTTGTCTCCATTTGTGCATTCCACACCAAAATTGCCGATCCTATAATTGGAGGAACCTACATGACACTACTCAACACTCTGTCCAATTTGGGTGGTCAATGGCCTAAACTGTTGGTTCTGTTCATGATTGACAAGTTCTCATATTCCACTTGCATGCCTGCAAATGCCAAAACACTCGAAAACCCATTTGTAAATAGAGACTTCTATTCCTGTTATGCGTCCGATATGAAAGAGAAATGTTTGATCAATGGAGGCCAATGTGTCGTAGTCAACGACGGCTACTATTTGACAAACATGATTTGTATTTGTGCTGGTGTAGCACTGTATTTTGGCTGGTTGACTAAAACTGTGAACCACCTACAAAGCCTGCCTATCTCTGCATGGAGAATCAACCAAAAATACAAATCACAACTGCCTCTTTAATGCTTTTATGCATGCATCAGCTGTTATCTTATTCCCCCCCAAAAAAAGGCTAGCTAGCATATATTACAGATCAAAAACTTTACATAACGTATCTATACATACACATTACGACCAGACAGAGAACTCATTATACAGTTAGGTAGTCCTCAAAGATGAAATCAAAGTTCTCCAACAATATGGTACAAATCTGTCCTCCTCCATCGTTTTTGGTGAGGTTAGGTCCTATTAGCACACTCATAGCATTGATTGACATCTTGTTATGTTTGCCCATGCGTAACACATCCATCAAATACTTGAAGAGCACAAAAATCACGTTTTTGTTCAAAGTCTCAATTCTAGTCAGAAATACCATCTTGAAAGCTTCAACTCCTTGTGGAGTTATCAAAGTGCCCTTGGTTTGCGTGTTACTCTTATCATTCAGATTGTTGTTTATAATGTGTCCTAACTCGGAATTTACCTCATTGACAATAACCCTATCCTGGATGTTTCGCATATACCTTTTCAATAGAGTGGCCACGGAATGAACATCAGGTATTGGTGACAGTTTGGCTAAATTGCAATCAAACTCTTTGTTGAATATTTCCTGGATTTTTTTCACTTCCGACATCATTCCATTCAACCTGAAAATACCCTCAAATCCTTCACCGCTTTGATTGTGTAGAAAGGTGATGCACTGATAAATTATTGAGGGAACTGCATACCCTTCCAGTTTGTATTTTGGACACAAATCATATGAGAATTGTAAAGTTGACTCGAAATATTGATCTTTTGACATTGTTTCTTCGACTGGCTGGAACACCATATCGGATGATGGTTTAATGGAGTTGTTGAGATTGTTCGAATACTTGATTGGCGATTTTAGAGTTTGAAATATGTTGCTTTCGTATGGCATTGCTTTGAAATTCATCAACTCATTAGGTGTGTTATTGGAGGTGTTGGAGCTGGAGTTTGCTTTGGATGGAGTTGTCGGTATGGACAAGGAAGAATCGTTGGGTCTGGGACTGGTGGGTATTAGAACTGATGTTGAGCTATTGTTATGCATAGTTGAAGATCTGTTGGATTTCTTGAAAAGTTTCCAAGGCCCATTAATCGAAGAGGAATGTGTTGAATGTGTGTCTGAGGGAGAGTTGGCTTCTTGATTATCATTTGGAAATGTGCCAGGGGTATCGAAATTTGGATTAGCTATGATTTCATCTTGTTCATTATGAGTGATGATGGCGTCAGGTTGAGCAGATTCGTCCTTTGAACCGCCATCTTCTCCAATCCAAGATTTCAATTTCGTACATAAATCGTAAGCATCATAATCACTCTCCGCAAAAAACGACCAGCTTTTACTAGACAGTTTTTTCTTCTTCTTTATCAAAATATCTTGATTTTTGAAACTCAGTATAATATCATCTCTTGAAATAACCTCCTGGGATTTGGAGAGTATGAAATCCATTGTAAGATCCTTGGAATCCGAGCTGAAATTGAACTTTACAAAGTCGTAGGTTTTCATTGCAAAGTTTTTCTTGATGAATAATAGATAGCAAATCTTGTTCTGTAGGTTTAAGACACTATACTCTGTATTCTCGTCCATCATGGACTCGGGGTCCATTTTGAATTCAAAATAATTGCTGAAGTTTTTCCAAATGATGTTATTTTGATTCAATGGATTGGTGGAGCTTTTTAGTAGTGTCAGTAATTTGTTGATATAGTTTTGAATGATTTTTTTGGAATTGGCCCAGTTTTTGTAGTTGACACTGGCAACATATGAGAAATCCGGCAGTTTCGGCAAGGATGGGATGATTGGTCTGATGGATTGGTCCATGGCCAAGAATTCCATATACGATTTTCTCACTCTGTAAATGGGAATCAGATTAGAATTTTCATCCGTGTACACCAGGAATGAAACACGGTAGTTGTCTCTTTTTGACTTTGCTACGGTATTATTGGATATCGAGTCCAACGGAACGGCCAGACTTTGTGGATCAATCAGAGATTCAATTCTGATGACACTGTGGTCCATTGAATTCAACAAAAACTTCTCATTGTCATTTGAAATTATTCTTTTATGAGTCAAAGGCATTTTGACAGGCGACTGGAACCCATCGTTGGTAGCATTTATTGACGAATAATTGGACGAAGCTGGAGAATGGTTGACATTTTCGTTCATTGACCCATTTGAGCTGATGTTGTTGTTCAATGTGGTCGAAGGATGCAGAATTGTACTAGCTACAGATTTGACACCCGAAGTTGATATTGACGGCGTGTGTGTAAGACCACCCACGGTCGGTGTCGATACTGGAGGAGACGTCAAATTGGTCTTTGAGTCGACCTTTTCACCATAGGAAGAGTCAACGTTCTGTATGGATGTGCCCTCATGGTGAATGCTTGCAGCTCCAGGTCCCAAGGACTGTTCAGGAGTCGATATTTTCAACAGTTCCAAAGGTGGTTGCAGCGTTTTGTTGGCTGGAGTGCCGTGAATCGAGTTGGAATAGTCACTACTGGACGTGATGCTGAACGTCTCATTCGTGGGGGTCTGGGTGTCCAGAATCTGGCTGTTGAGTTTCTTGTACACGGGAGGATGTGTTGTTGCAATAGGACTTGTCGTGAAGTTGAGCTTTAGGTCTGCACTTGATGCAATGGACTGCCGTTTCGGAGACTGGCGTCTGGGCGACGACCCCAGCGTCAAATTGCCTCTTTCCAGGTCCTTTTCCAGCGTCAACGTGAGGTCGTCGTAATCCGGGTCGTTTTCCTTTTCGTCGCCCTGCGAATAATGCGACGACGTGATGGAAGACACTGAAAACCGGGGCACGGTGACTTCTTTGTCGTCACCGGTGGCTGGCGGCTCGCCACCTTCGTATTGCGCCAATTTCGACGCCATTTCCGCCAATGCGGCGTCTTTCAACGCCATTTCCGCCAATGCGGCGTCTTTCAACGCCACCAGTCTCTGGAGATACTCCACCTTGCGCTGCAGCAGCTCGATCTCCTGCTCCATCACGTCCAGTGGCCCAGCGGTGCTGTTCTCTGCTCCTCATCAGCTGTGAAACAAACAGGTTCAACACCTTTTTGTCCCATCGCGTCGTGCGCAGCAACGCTCAGTTCCAGCAGTGTTGAGCAACACAGACGGCGTGAGACGGCGTGGAAAGGCGGCGTGAGACGGCGTGGAAAGGCGCCGGGAGAGGGAGTGTAGGGACGAGGGGTTGTAGGGTCGAGGGGTTGTAGGGCTGTGAGGGCGCTGGGGGACGTAGTTGAGTGTAGAGGAGCCTAGGGGGAGACGGTGATTTGATGTGTAAGGATGAAGCTGAACTAGAGAGAAGCTGAACTGTGATTGTAGGTCTATGAAATCTTTTTGGAAGATGAATTGTCTGACATGAGTTCCCAGGTTGTTTTATTCTGTGTCGGTCTCCAATTGATGAAATGGAGTTGATTTTGAAAAACCGTGAATGTTTGCAATGAGGTGAAACCCACAAAGTGTCAAATGGATAGTTTTCTGAAACGAAGGAGAAACATAGTAGTCATTGGATTATATATTTGCAAGAACATTGCAAGTTGAAGTTTTGCAATTCCATGAAATAGCACAATATCTTTTTTCTACTCGAAAACAGTACAGAAAAAGGCAAAATAAATGTCTCCAATGCTTTCCATCAAGGAAACCAATCATCGAGGTTTGTTGAAAATGCATGCTAACAATATTCATTTTGTCAAGTAATTATAGCAAGTGTTGCTAGTTTAGATGAAATGAAGGAATACAATAATTTCAAAATGTGAATGAGGATGGTAATCATAAGGCCTTCAGAAACATCTCCAGGATATCTGTTGAATTCAAATTAGTTGCTTGCTTAATATTGCATTACATTAAGTTGATTGGGCACTGCAATTCTTGTACTAAACCAAAGATTTAAAAACAACAAACATAACTGCATCCATCTATCTTTGTGTTCCTTCCCAGTTATCATGAATCTCGATTTCCACATAAATCTTGAACACAAGGAAAATACAACATAAAACACCCTAATTAGCATCCAGAAAAGTCTGTTTCACCCCAACAACTGGATTCATATCCTCCCTTTGTTTCTTTGTTCCAAAACATCAGAATCTGCTACAAAAAACTTCAATGGCCAAAACTCATTTGAAGTCACTGGCCAATTTTGACTTCTTTGCCTTACAAAAGTGAAAACTGTGCCTCAATTTATGGTCCTAACATGAAGGTATCTACACAATACACCGTCTTGAACTATATTGCAATACATTAAATCACTTGACCATCTATCTTCATGGATTCCGGTCGGTTTTGTCCAACATATCTACTTCTCGAAAAACTAGTATAAGTAGACAACCAAAAACAGTATTCGTTGGCCTGGACAACAAAGATACTGCTCAACTCCCTAATTTTCTAGTCAAAAAGAACAACCATCAGAAGACTCTGATTCTACATACACAGTCCAAGATGCCACTACATGGATAATACCATTGATTCTGCTATCCATATTACTCCATCTGCCACCTCACGTGACCGGTTTGAACTGTTATAGGCTTTTTGTTGCTACCGTTTTGGAATTGATAGTAAGAATTAAAGTGTCAACGAACTGCACACTACATAACAATGGTGAACATGGATTGATTTGGCTCCATGTGCTCGTTTTTTGCACATTCTCGGGTGTCATTTCAGTCAATTAGAATAAAATGAAAAGGAATTTTAGCCAATCGTCAGGCTGATATATCTAGGAATATCCTTAGCTTGCAGGAAAAAAGTTTCCATAGCACAAAAAAAGATTCAATTACAAGAATAAAAACAATTTACAAAAGGTCTCCCAAGCATTATAATCAGTTGGAAATCAATTTCTCTTGTCCGGCAAACAAGGGTTGGACGAAATACATGTGCACTCACTTCATGCTTCTGACCAGAGCAAGGATTTCATCAAACTTGTCGGTCTTGCCTTCTTTTTCGTATTCCAGATTTATGAGTTTCTCCATCAAAACAATCAATCTCTCTTTGTCAGTTGTTTCAACGTCGAGTTTTCGTTTCAAAGACGTTTGCTGGGTTTGTGCTAGTTGCAGTTGTTGTTGCAGGTTTTGAATTTGTTGCTTGAATTGTTTGTCTCTTTTTTCTTGTCTTGCTTCATAAATGCTGCTGAGACGTGACACTTTCTGTTCATGTTTGGCGGCATATTCGACGTACAATTTTTCTGCCAGCTCAAGTTGTTCGGCGTTCAAGGTAGCATCGAAATTGGAGATCTGGCCTTTCAATGTGGTGTTTTCATCTTCGAGTTGTTTGACTCGTTTTTGGACATTGGAGCCGTAGTCGTTCATCTGCACAAATAGATCCTGAAGAAGTTCCAACTGTTTGCTGGTTTCCTCTTTCTCGTGTTTGTACTGTGAATGCTTATTTTCAAACGCCTCCAGTTCAGTTTGCAAAACGGTTATTTCCTTTTTCAAGATATCATCGTTATTGACCACCAACTCCAAATCGGACTGTTTTTCTTTGACGGAGAGTTTCAGATTGTTGATTTGCTGCTGGTATCCGCTGATGGTGTTGTTCAGTCGATTAATTTCGGTTCTTTCGTCCATCAAACACGAACTGAGCTGAGATATTTGTTGTTCATACTGATTTTTCAGCTCCATGATTTGATTATTGATGTCCAACACCTTGTTATCTTTGCTGGAATTGGTTAGTGGGGTTTTTGTGCTGGTAATTTTTTCAAACCGTGCTTTGAACGACTGATAAACATTGGCACTTGTTTCGTCCATCAAATCCTCTGGAATATCTTCTTTTGTGATAAAAGACAATTGTCCCGCTTCATCGATTTCTTTGTCTTTATTTGTGATGCTAGTTTCAATGTCATCTCCAACGTGTTTCAAGCCATCAACCTCAGCTTCATCAGCTTTAGCACCATCATCTTTAGCACCATCATCTTCAGCACCGTCAACCTCCACATCACTTTCCACTCTCTTTGGTGACATCACAAGCGGCGAAGACACTATTTCTTGCTGACCATTGGCCCTACTTTCCATATTCTCCATGTTTTCCTTATTTTCATCTTCAACACCACCGTCATTTATTCTCAACGCGTTTTCATCTGCTAGTTTTAATCTCTTTCTGTCCGAACCATCTCTCAGATCCGCTGAACTTGTTTCCATGTCGATATCTTCTTAATGCTGCTGCTGCTGCCGCCGCTTCTTCTTCTTGATATCCACCTAATGAACTCTCTTGTTTCTTTCTCTATTCACACCTCTGTTTCAAACTTGGTGTCTGCTCCATCATCTGCGAACTAAACAAACAAACGGCGCGAAGTTTCTTCTACAGAGAAAGTGTTGAAGCAGAATGAGATTAAATAAAGAGAAGATGAAAATGAAGGGTTGAACTGAAGACCAGAGGATTATCTGAAGGTTTTTGTGTGGATTTGGGTGCAAAGATGTCGAACGAATCGTGTGCGGACCTGTACACCACAGTGATAGAGGAGGTGCTTGAGGAGTCGAGACAGGACTTTGAGAACGCGGGAATCGACGAACAGACGTTGCAAGAATTGGGAGAAATCTGGAGACAAAAGCTGTTGGCAACCAAGATCGCCAACTTCAAGTGGGCTCCCAAGGAGGAAGAAGAGGGTCTGATCCACAAATTGCAGGATGTGAATGACCACTACAGCGACAACGAGGTTGCTGGCGCAGACAGTGTGTTGAAGATGGAAAACGGCGGTCTCAAACATGACTCGGACGCCCTGGCCTTGAGTAAGGAAGATCTGGCGCAATTGAATTCCGTCACGGAGTCAACCACGTTTTCTCCGTTTGATTCTCTTTCGTTTGATATACGAAACAACCAAGTCAACGGCACATTTAGCACAAAACCAGCACAAATCCCAGCTCCGACTACACAAAAGGACGAAAAAACAGACAAACAAGCCAAACCGAAGCCATCCAGACCGGCCAATAATAACGATGACGATGACGACGACCTGGGGTCCGATTTGGGGTCCGATTTGGGCGCCGACAGTGATGTGATCAACAGTGATTTGGATGATTCCGACGACGACGACGACTCCGAAAATGACGGCGATAATAACGACTTTGACGATGCTTATAATGGAAATGGTAATGACATCGAGCAGAACATCATGCTTTGTCTGTATGATAGGGTCCAGAGAGTCAGAAACAGATGGAAATGCTCTCTGAAGGACGGGTTGATGAACATTAATGGTAAAGATTATGTGTTTCAAAAGGCGTCCGGAGACTCCGAATGGTGATGCTATTCTTCCATCCATTTTAACTGCATGTCACTATTTCAACTGCATGTCACTATTTCAGTCCTTGAAAAAATAAAAAAAAAACTGTATACTAGATATCTCTACACAAAGACAAAATACCATCATTAAACCCACTACACATTACACCTTTTTTTCTCTTCCTGGAAAGTGTCAAGAAATCAAACTCCATCAATGAAAACACCTATTCTTAAACTGCCCATATTTCCTTCTGTAAGATACTGTATTGAGAAACAAACACCCATCAACCTTTCTGTCTGAAGGTCTTGCCGTTTTCTATATACACGGCGCGCAACAAAGCAGACCGGATGGCTGTGGCGCAGCAATTGTGTGTCTGTGGCGCATGTTTTGCAACAAGATGTATATAAAAAACACCCAGCGCTACATGAAAGTTGTCTGAATAAATATTTCATTCTCCAGACGGTGCCAGTGGGTGTGTATAGTACACTCTGGAACCAGCACCAAGACATGAAGTTCGAGTTCCCGGAAAGTGTAGAAAGAGAGCTGGCTCAACAAAAGGACCCCAAAACAGTGGTGCGACAGGTGGAAACGGAGAAATCGCCAGTGTTGGAGGACTTGATAGAGAAACTCGAAACACCTCAGACGGAAGAGCAAATCCGGGCCAGACAGAGGGCTATTGAACAAACAACATCGAAACTGTACAAGCCCCAATCGCCACTGACGCCAGAATACAGGTCCAGAAGTGGCGAAATAGAAGAAAGATTGAAAGCCATACAAAAACGATTTGATTCCATCAAGCAGAAAGAAGAAGCCAAGGTGGCCGAACTACAAAGGCAGGCCTGGCTGAAGTACCACCATTTGAACAAGCCGACAATACAAGACTTCAAAAGACCGCTGACAAGTTTTTTCCTTCTTGCCAGTGCTACATACATCAGTTTGCAATTTGCATGGTATGCTCTTGAAAGAGAGCAATACATCGAACAGAAACAGCAGCAGCAAGACCAGTTGGTTGACCAGCTCAATCTTGCGTTGGAAAACCAGCAATCCGTCATAGATCAATTCAACACGTCTAGTAGAAAGGGCTGGTGGAAATTCTGGTAACCACATCGTTTTTGTGTATGTAATATATATATATTAATGGATAAGATGAGTAGGATTCGGTGGTAACCATCATGTTCTTGCACTCTATTTGAAGTAAACTAAAGCAGAAACAAGAACAGGCTGGCTGGAGGTACCTTCAATAAGACTCTTCTTGAGGGCGGCGGCGTCGGCAGAAGCACAAGTTTCAGCAACAGAAGCCAAAGTGATGTCACTGAAACATTCAAGCATCAATTCAAGTTCGGCATCAATGGATTCCTGTTCAGCAGCGTCACCAAAGTAGTCAGCATCCTTGACAGCAGCTCTGATGGCTCTCTTGCTCTTCTTCTTGGCAGACTTCAAGGCTTCCTTGGCCTTTTTATCAGCTGGAGGAGCAACGGCGGCATTTGCAACCTTGGCAGCAGCAACAGCCTTTTCTCTGAGTTCGGCCAATTCCTTTTCTCTCAGCTTCTTGTTCTTTTCTTCGGCCAGTTTTCTTGCGCCAGCTTCTTGCTCCCACTTCTTCTTATCCTTGAGGGCCTTTTCGGCATCCTTGAATTTCTTGAGTCTTGGGTCGGAAAGTTGGGCCTTCTTGACCAAGTCGGCAAGTCTCTTGTTGTCTTCGGTCTTCTTCTTCTTTCTGGCGTTGTTGTTCTTCTTTTCGATGTATCTCTTGTGGTCTCTGTTGGCAGTGTCATCTGGAACATCTTCGTCCAACCATTCGAAAGTTCTCCAAGAGTCGAAGTTAGTCCACCATTTGTAGAACGCCTCGATTTCTTCCTTGCTGGATTCTGGGGTACCTAGGCTTGGGAGAGGAGACTTGTTGGAAAATCTACCTTCACTGATGAAAACTGGGGTCCAGGCAGCAATGAAATCGTTGGCATCCGTGAACTTCTCGGCTGGAGCAGCAACTTCAGCACTTTCATCCACAGAATCGAATTGTCTTCTCTTGGATGGATCCATCAGAGTTTCATATGCCTTTTGAATGATCTTGAAGAATCCATCTTGGTCCAAGGATCCACCCGCAGAACTCTTTTTATCTGGGTGATGTTGTAAAACGGCCTTTCTGTGGGCCTTGACGATCTGATCTGGAGTGGCGGCCGATCTCAACTTGGACAATCCAATAGCAGCATACAAATCACAGCTTTTCCAGTCCTTTGGATCGTGTGACAACAATTCTGGGTCGTTGATTTCGGCATCGAATAATTCAAGATCCGCATCCTTGGCCTCAACGTTGACAACGTTTTTTTCAGCTTCGATTTTTTCAAATTCCGACCATGTGTGTCCTCTCAATGTTCTGGTAGCGTGAGCAAGGAAATATGGTCCAACCGGTTCAATTGGTCTTTTGACCGCAGCAGTATATGACGCAACAGCACTGAATGTCATTTGGTTATCGATATCCTCCAATGCTAGCTCTGTCTCTTTCTGTTTTATTTCCACTCAAGTGTTTAAAATTTTTCATCTTGTGCAAGTCGCGGTTGATTCATGGGGAAAGTCTGAAATCTCATGCGACTTTCCCAGTGAGAAGGCCGTTTGGAGAACTTGCTGGGCAATTTCGCTGCGACAAATTGTCCAATTGCAATTTAAAAAAAAAAGTACTTCGCGTGACTTCAACATGAATTGAACAACGTTTTTTTGCGCCACAACCAACAATATGTATTAAATGTGGCTGAGTAATAGATGGTAGAATGGATGCCGAGCCGCCAAAGCAAGAGGGCGTTCATTTGTCGTTGTTTTTTTTTCTTGTTTTTGAACTTCCACTCTTGTTTTTCCTGAGATTTGTACCAATCAGATATTTGGTGCTGAATTTTTTTGTAATTTTTGATGATGCGTAGGTTTAAATTGGTTTTTGTGGGATGTTTTCGACCTGGTTTTAAGGGTATTTCCAAATATTCTTGATTGGTGTTTTTTTTTTTTTTCTAGATTTTGTTGAATTTAGGTTTATTAGTTGGTCTTTTTGATACTGATGGTTTTGAAAAAAAAGAATTTATTGGATATTGTACATGTAAAACAAGGATTTGAAATGAATTGGTGGGATTTCAATCATCGATTGCTGAAAATAAAACATTTCCAGATACAAAGTACCAGTCATTGATGATGTTTTCAAAATTGATCATTGTAAATAATTGAAATTCAATCAATGGAATTTAATTTTTTTTTAATACTCCAAGATGTTGCCAAATTTGACCGTAATGAATTGTAGAATTCACTCAAAATTCTTTTTCTCGATAGATGAGAAAACTCCAACAAAAATAGCAACCATTTGAAATTCAAAATATACATTTGTATCCATTGCAAGTGGAACATGGCTGTAATCAAGTTTTACAAACATAGACCAATATATCATTCAATCAATGAAACATGCATGATGAACCCCAGGAAGGTGAAAAATGGAAGCTGCAACAATCAAGCTTTTGATAAAGATCTGGTCTTTTTTTTCCACTCTCCTATTTGATACCAAAAGCCAACGTGGTAAAAAGTACAACAGTTAAAGATTCAATGCTACAATCTCTCAAACCCCAAACTACACTACTGCCAAGCCTCAACTATATTCATTATATTTGAATAACCAGATTCCTTTTGATTATAATGCAGTTTAAAATGACAAACACCCACACCCACACATACACACACACACCGTTACACACACTAAACCACATATTAGCAATTCCATTATCTGGCTTCTACTCATCAACTACTCTTCCTTCAAAAGGTAGCACAGTTCCTCCAACATTCACTTGATCGGTGCGCGCTGTGAAAACCTCCACTAGAAAAAAGCACAAGAAGAGAGATGTTAAAGTTAGATATATCTTTTTCCAGCAACAACAAAAAACTACTGTTCAGCCATGGCTTCAACTTCAGATTTGCAACAGCAGGGACTGGCATTTTACCGTTCAGGAGAACACTCTCTAATATCGAAACCAAGCTCTTTGTCGCTGATAGTGTACGAATCGACAAATTCCCCGGTGTGGCTTTTGTCTGGAATAATTCAGCAAGCGCTGTCCAACAACTACGAATGCTACCTCTCGACAGATGCAGTACTAAAGAACAAAGATATCAATCCAGTCTTAGTGGTTTCCTTTGCTAACACGACCCAAAGCTATGGCAAATACTTCCAGAGATACATAAATCAGAATAAAAAAAATCTAGACTTCATTTCCTTCTTGACGGACGCCAGTCTCAAGCTGGAAAAATGGTCAGAACAGGTCATCAATAAAATAAAAGGACTGAGATTAGAAGGCGTGTCTCCAGTGGTGATTATAGAAAATCCAGAAATTTTGTTGGCGCTGATCCCGGGCCTTTCGTACACAACACTGCTCTCCCAAATTCAACAAATTCAATCTCATTCAACACTATACATATCAACAACCACCCAGTCGACGTTGACATCGTACCTTGTTCATAGATCAAGTATCCTGGTATCTTTGACGGCATTGGAAACAGGTAGAGCAGATGACATCTCCGGGATAATCTCAGTTTCTAAAGGTCCAATATCGCCTTTTACTGATAACAGCATCCAAGAAACACAATATTCATACCTAGTCACGCCAACAAGTGTGAAACTATACTATAAATGATTTTTCAAGAGGTTGACAGGTTTTTTGTTGACTTTATGTCATCCTTTAATTTTAACTCGCTGCCGTGGAGACCGAGTGAAACCTCCATACATACTTTACTATCTGTACTATTTTTGAAAAACTTTGTAAATCCCTTATCAATATATACAATGAAACTTGGACTCCTGTAACAAACTCTTCTCAGTGTATTTTCTTTAACTTCAAATCATCAAGCTGAATGAAAAAAATAATTAAATTGATCGAACCCAGGATCGAACTGGGGACGTTATGCGTGTTAAGCATATGCCATAACCAACTAGACCATCCGACCAATTTGTGATAAAAAATATATATGGTTTATTATTATATTAATAGTCTCTATTAAGATTAAAATTGTTTGCCTTTTTTTGGGCCGTAGAGTATACGAAGCTCTAATTCTTTTTATTTATAAAACTCACATTAGTTTTTTTGATCAAGAAAAAGGCTGAAATCTATTCTAAATTGTTATTCAAATCAACAATATACAGGGTTTCTACAGTTGAAGAAAAAAAACAAGGAGGATGTTGGAGAATTTATTCTTGATTACACATGAATCAAATCCCTTTATAAATTCTGTTTTTACCTTTAATACAACCATATGGATAACGTATAACGTCCAAATATCACCAAGTTGTTACACGCATGTCGTTAGGTATAAAAAAAAGAATATGTTTTCTTCCAGTTCTTTATAAAATTGTTCCCGATAATCTTCCAACAAGAAAAAAAGAAGCTGAAGAATACATCAAATACAACAGAATAATGACTATAAAAAATCTGTTAGTTGATTTTGCGATACTTTTCAAAATATGTATTCAGCTTAAACTCAATCCTACATCTGGTTTCCAGCAGGGATGCCATTGACCAAACACTCCTTTCTCCACAATTTATCCAGTATTTTGCAGACGGTCTTTCCTGATTGAAAAGGTTTAAAATGTCCCATACGATCCATCCTTCGCCCATGGGAACAATGGGTATATAATTGGTTTCTACCAGAATAGTTTTCTCATCAATCAATAACCATTGAAAAAAATTCGACAAAAGTCCTAATCTACTCAAGATTTTGATTCTGTGTTTGAATTCCATGAGAATTAGACTCCACAATTGTTTCAAAAAGGGAAATCGAGTGTACAGGGTTCTCCAGTCCCCTCCTATTAGTTGGGCCAGGTACGGTCTGGATATTGATATCACAAATTGGTTGACATTGAAAAGTTCGGTGACTCTATCGTAGGGAGAGTTCTTCAAATCCATAGAGTCACCATGAACTTGGTAAGGTGGCAAGAAGTCACAGGTAATGTCCGGCGCAAACGGTGTTAGTGTTTGCTTGTAATCAACCCAAAGCTGAACATTCGATTCATAGATCCCAGTCCCAAGAGAACAAATAACGGCACTTTTAATGGTGACATACGGTGTATTCAGGTAGTTCAGCAGGTTTGGTATTTTGTTTGAAGTGGGATATACAAGGATATTGAGAATTTTCCCAGATTTATTGACAGAGTCTTCAAAAGTCATATTTCCAATTCTTTCAAGGGCAAACTTGATGAACATTTTTGACTCCTCCGTTAAACCATGTTTCAAATTGTCAACCCATTTGACATACAATTGTGAATCTTCGTTGATAGTGGTATCGGTTTTCTCTCCGAACTTTGTATATTTGTTGATATCTTGAAATATTTCAACCAGCTGTTCTTCATCCAAACAACATGTCAGCGCTGCAACAACTGAACCCATACCCGAGCCTATTATTACCTTGGGTAACAACTGGAGGTCGATTAATGCCTTGATGACTCCAATATGACATAATCCAAACAACGACCCCCCATGCAAACACAATGCCGTTGTTCCTAATGTGGTTTTGGTATCGTGGAAAAAATCTAGTTTTGTTTGATTTGACAAACACAATGTATTATCAATCCATTCCAAGCAGTTCTGTATTTCCAATATATATTTTTCAATCAATCTTTTCGTTCCAGTATATGTTCTGTTGTACAATTTTTTATTTGAGATGCCTCCAAAATTCCGTAGCATGCCTGCTCTTAACAGACTAAGCATACGATTGACATCTCCGTTCGTTCTAGCATCCCCAAAGTCGTCTAGACGACCCTGGATTAATTTATAGTCGTATTTGGTGGAAACCAAATTGTTTTTCCACACATCTTTGTGGAAAACATGGTCCAATTCATCACCCGTGCCCAAAAAATCATTCCATTCTGTACAACTTCTTATTCTTTTTATTAGTTTCCGATGGGTGGAGTTTTTCAACTTCCCTATGATGTATCTAACCCAGAACGAGCCTACATCAACTAGTAGCAGAACAAATTTCAATATGGGGAGTGGGGTGTAGGTCATCACCAAAGTGATGAAGGAAAACACCAGGTACTTCAATGTCCATGAGTTTATATGTCGTCTTTTATTTGTTCTCTGCATAGGTACCACAAGCATTGAAGCAGACAGCCAACCTCCCAAAAGCAAAAAAAAAAGAGTCTGCAAATTTCCTCAATTGAAGTCAAAAATGAATGCACCGCATGAAGAAAGACAAGTCCGAAGGTTTATTTTCATATTACGCGGTCCTTTAGCAAACAGTGTCTGTTCATCAAACAACACTGACAAGACATGATTCCCACCATATGGAGGAGATATAGAGGTGTGTCATATGGGAGAAAATGTATGGCTGGTATCAATTTGAATTTCAGCAGAAATTTCCAGTGTACAGGAAAGTTTGAGGTAAATCCGCTAATTTCGGTTCCAATTGATCTTTCTGGTGAGGGAATTACTCTGCCTGAAGACGAGAAAGCAGAAGAGAAAGAGAGGAAAAAGCAAGGTTCAGGAGGAGAAAATGAAGGTGACAAACCGCCGAAAAAGAAAAAGAGCAAGAAGGAAGAAAAGCAGGAGAAAAGGAAAGAACAATGGGAACAAATTGTGAGTTTGATGAAAAAATGTGCAGAAACTGGAATGATAACTCTGGCGTCTTTAGGTGTTTTAGTATTTGGTGGTATGCTGTACCATCGTCTTTATAAGCAGAACGTTCTAAGCAAAATGGATGATAGTTTCAATGTGACGGATCATATTTTGTTGGTGAAACACAAAAAAAACACACAGCATGAGGAAGGTGAGGATTATTGGGCAGAAAGACCAAACCAACAACTGCTGGATAATATCATCAAAGGAAACGTCGGGGGAAAATATTACCTTCTGCTAGGAGAAAAGGGTACTGGGAAAACCAGTGCAGTGATGGAAAGCATCAATCGTGTGGATGGTAAAGATTGTGCCATAATTGATTGTTCTTCGGATGTTGAATTATTGAGGTTGAGAATTGGACAAGCTCTGAATTTTGAGTTCTTTGAGGATTATATTGGCAGTCTTTTCAGCATGAAAGGACCAAGAGAATCGACGCCAATCCTTGATATCGAAAGGGCGTTTATGAAATTGGAAAAAATTCTGGTGAACCGAAAAAGCAGAACGGACAAACCGTTGGTTTTAGTTTTCAACAATTCCCATCTAATTGACTCTTCTTTGGTGGAGCTGCTGCAGCAAAAAGCTGAGAACTTCTCAAGTTCCGGAATGCTCACAATGCTATTCATCAGTGACGATTACTGGCTATTTGAAAAATTTAAAACCTTTGCTACCAGATTGCAGGTAATAAACTTTGAAGACACCAAGATTGAAGAGGCCAAGAAAATCCTGAAAAGCTCTAGAATGAAATATTTTGGACAAAAGTTGAGTGATGATGAATGTATCCAGATTTACAATCTGATAGGTGGAAGACCGCAACATTTGAATCATGTTGCAAGTCAAATCAATATGACTAAGGCAGCCCATCAATTGATCGACACAGAAAAGTTGTGGTTTCTTAACAATTGTGCATTATTGGGTGCAGATATGGATGACGATGTGATGGAGTCTGGAAAATTTGCAACCAGTGCTATGCTTCTAATGAGGGAATTTGTTGAAATGGATCGTTTGAGACACACAAAACAACTAGAACAAGGAGAAGCCAACGATATCATGGATGTCTGCCATCTTCCCGAATTGCCTTTATGGAGAGCCAGACAAGTGATGACTAGACCCGATTACATCAAACGTTATGACGAACTTAATCTTTTCACTATTGGTACCCATGCAAATGTGAGAGCCGATTCCGTACCTATGATGAGAGCCTTCCATGAAATTGCGTCCAGCCCCGATTTTGATGAGACATTAAGTGAAACTATTGATAGAATCAGTGAGATCGAGTCCTTAGGAAGAACGAGAGAGTTGGTAATGAAAGACCTTGCTCTGGGGGCCCACTATCTCATGAAAGACTCCAACGGGACTAAGATATTCACTATGGAGAACAACGTCGACCCCGAAACCGTGCTTCGGGAACAAAAGGAGGATGAATTGGAAAATGCTGTTCACCGACAACAAGGTTATCACGAAGGAGAACGGAAGATGTGGTGGAAACGACGTATGGAAGGATACAAACCCACTAAATAGTTGCAGGTTGTTTGTTTGACTGTGATTTTTTCTGCACCAAATTTGACAAGGAGTGTTATTTGAAAGATTTACTGAATGTTGTTCTCAGATAACGGGAAATGCTGTTTGTTTTGACTGTTTTTTTATGCATTGCATAATATGTATACTTATTATCAACTATTTGATGTTGTATTATATCCATTTTCGGAATCCAAATATGGGTAGAACTCCAAAGAAATAGACACCAAATAATTTAATGGCCATGAAACACAAATGTTCTTATTTATAACTGTTTATCTTTTTTTTCTCAATAGATATTGGCTTCAATTCTGGTTGGTGGTTTGTCCGTTCCTCTTCAGCAACCACCAATTCCATTTTCCCAAACAAAACACCGTACAACAATGAAATATATCCAACGAAGTAGTATATTCATTTCCAACTCCAACTCATACAACCCAATTAATCTCAAAAATCAACTCTCGACATGTAATTCAAATAAGAGTCTAGGAACACGAAATTGAATCAACAGCTCATCAACCGTCTCCATTTTCACGCTCAATTGTCGAACCAACCTCAATCTTACCATCACCACACGCCCAAACCCACTACGTTCAATCTACAAATAGCCATTATGCTCTTCCGTTCTCTCATTCTGTCGGAACACTTGAAAACATCATAGTTCTCCATACGTGAAAAGCAAAAGTGCTACCAATGCTCGAAACGATTGTGTTTCGAGGGCAAATACAAGGCCTTTTATACCCATCAGAACGAAACGTGAGGTTTTCAGTGAATTTCTTATCGAACAGGAGGTAGTCAGGTGCATCACGGCGTGTAAAGATGGATATCATTTTGGGAATTAGGTTAAAAGACTCGACGTTGATTGCAACGTCCAAGGCGTTCACTCGTGGTATCTCCATCATCAAACAAACCGATGATAAAACGTTGGATTTAAACAAGCACAACACCATTGCATACACAGGAGAGGCCGGAGACACGACCCAGTTTGCGGAATTTGTGAAAGTGAATGTGCAGCTGTTTGGACTCAGAGAAGGGTATGAAATGCAGAGTAAGGAGGTGGCGTCGTTCATAAGACACGAGTTGTCGACGTCGCTCAGATCACGTAAACCGTACCAGGTGCAAATACTGCTGGGTGGAGTGGACGAAAATGACAAGGGATTTCTGAGTATGATCGATTACTTGGGAACCAGAGTTGATTTGCCATATGCTGCCCATGGATACGCCGCCTTTTATACAATGTCGTTGTTGGATCACCATTACAAGGAAGATATCGATTTGGAAACAGGGGTCAAACTGTTGAAATTGTGTGAAGAAGAGCTCACCAAAAGAATGCCAATGGATTTCAAAGGTCTGAACGTCAAAGTCATTGACAAAAATGGTATTAGATCAATTGATTTCTGAACCAAAGTTCCCTACGAATGGTGGTTTCTAACCGGTGATTAACAAGTATAAAATTAGATATAAAGAAACGCACACGATATGCAAAATACAATTCTAAGGTCTAGTTGACTAACCATATGTAATTTGAACTATATATCATCAACAACAACGATAATTTCATCAGGAAGAGGATTGTATTCAACTTCCTGAGAAACATAGGAGTCAGCAACGTTTTCATCTTGAATGGCAGGTTCCGGAACAGGTTCAGGAACACCCATGCTGGATTGTGCGGTTTCCAGACTGAGTTCGGGCGTGGATTCAACTATTGGTTCATGGACAACTTCAACAGTTTCTGCGATTGGGTTTTGGATATTCTCTGGGTCGAAATTGTCCTCAGTGATTTGTGATTCTGCAGCTTCGGATTCCATGGAACCAATTTCTTCAGCAACTATGGAGGCGGCAATTTTCTCCAGTCTTTCCTTTTCCAGCTTGGCCAGCTGCTCCTTTTCGAACTTTTCTCTTTCTTGGAATTTCAAGTTGGCCTTAGCTCTGAGAATAGCCAAATAGGAACCGGCTTCATTGTGAAGAATATAAATGTTTTGTTTCAAGTTCTTGACAAACTTGTTGAAGTCGACAGTGGAGTGTGGTTTCTTTTCAACCAATTCATCTCTTAATTTGATCAATTTGGCTTTCAAGTTTTTGTAATTTTTCCATTCATTCCAGCTATCTCCATTTTCAATGATTTCTGAAGAATAGGCATTAAGGGAGCTTTCTGCATATTCCTCCAAGGTATCCAAAAGCTCTACTCTGATTTTCAAAGTGTCATCGGTGAAATTACTGATGAATTGTTCAATCGACGACTCCAGGTTTTCAATTTTGGACTCAAGACTCTGTTTCTTGCTGGCCAAGGCATCTCTATAATCTTGTCTTGATACATATGATGACTCATTCTGATCAACAAAAGCTTCGATTTTATCTAACAATTGGTGAATGGTGTCATAACCGGAGTTGACATCATTACCTAAATCCAACATCTTAGGCTTGAATTCTGTCTCCATTGTCGTTTTATAATCGTTGAATAGTTGCTGCATTTGGGCATCAAAATCATCATTTGCACTTTGGATAATATTGTTCAATAGAACTTTGTATTTCTCGCCTGTGGACATGTGCTTCTTCTCAGCTACAGGAGAGTTGAAAGTAATGGAGGATTCGAGAGAGACAGATGATTGAGTAATAGTGATGGTGGATGTGATTCTGGACGTAGATAATAGAGTAGCAGAGGCAGAAGAAGTTGTGGTTGCTGACGAATTTGAGTCAGTACCATGTCCCAGATGTTCACTGATGAATTGATAGAGATAATTACTCTTTTTAACATTCAATTTATAGGATTCCGAGTTTTTGAACTCCATGATGGTGTTGATAGCGTATTTGTAGAACTCGACAAATGTGCTGACTGCGTAGGCTGAGTAGAAGTAGATTTGGTTCAAAGCCGAAACAACCTGCTGGAAATAGCTGGATTGGTAGGTAGCAATCAAGTTGGAGCCCAACCACGATTGGGACCATTTCACCAATTGGGATAACACAAACGGTTTGACGTAGATGTTCCATTTCAAATAGGAATACAGCTTGAGTTGTTTGAATGTCAATATCAGCATTTGGTTCACATGTTTCAACGCTGGAATGGCGTATTCGTTGGTGACATCCATCAACGTCGTAATACAGCTGATGACGAAAGATTCCAACTTATCTGAGCTCTCTGCCAACAATTGTTTCACCTGCTCTTCATGCTCCTGTCTGTATTTTAGCACGTTGTCCGACCAATTGTCCAAATACGGTTTGAGGGGCGACTGCTCAAAGCTCGCCACGGTCCACTCAACACAGGGCTGTAGATAGGAATGCGAATAATTACAAATAGGAACGTATTCGTTCACCACGTCTTGGTGTGGACATGAATTCAGGTACTTGAACGCCACCGCGGTCAGCACCACAAACACCACGTTTCTAACTGCTGCTACAGCCCTCATTTTCACGCCTTTTAGCCCGAGATGTCCTCTGTGGGTTGCAACACAAACTTGTCAAGAAAAAAATGCAGCAAGTTGTACGGTTAAGACCAACATTGTGGATCAAGACGCGGTTTCATGAAAATTCACAGGCCCATGTGTGTGTGAATCCAGCATGCAATGCCAACAAATGTGATGGGTCGTAGAAATAAGTAGAGATTTTAGGCGTATATAGTAGATATAAAGAGGGACTTGCGTTACAAGGCGTTTCCCAGGGCAGTAGCGGCCTCGATGATTTCTTCGGCAGCAACGACTTCGACAAACTCTTGGACCTGTTCTACCATGTGTTCGAGCTTGGAGTCGTCCGAGGACTGGACAGCGGCGGTTTCCAGGTCAGCAGCGTCGGTCTGTGGGGCCATTGAGTCTACCTCTTCGACCGGGGTGGCGGTGACGGGCTCGGAGTCGACAACAGTAGGTTCGGAATCGCTGGTGTCGACAATGGAGGCGGTGGATAGGGGAGTAGAGGCTGGGTCGGTGGACGGAGTGGTGACCGTGGCCTCGTCTTCGGGAGTGACCACCTCGACCACAGACGAAACGGCCTCCTTCAGCTTGTTGTTCAGGGTCTCGTCGTTGAGACGGTTGATCAGATGGTCGTAGTAGCCGGTCAGGTAGTCGTACAGGTCGGCAGAATAGCCGTTCAGGTTGTACACCACTTCATCAACCGGTTCGGCCAGGTATTCGTTGTATTTCTCTGTCACCATGGCCACAGACACGTCCACATACGGCTTGACTGGCGATTGGTTGTAGTACACAACCGCTGGCGCAGCCAGCGCCGTCACAGGCGCCAAATATGGCGCCACGTATGAATAGGCTGTGTGCGAGTAGTAGCACACCTTGTCCTGCTTGCCCAGCTCGGCGTCCAATGGACAGCACAGCGGACACACCCTGGCAATGTACACCGCCACGGCCACCAAAACAACGCACGACAACCAGCACTTGATTTTCTTGACCAAACTCATTGCTTGCACTACACTTATCTTGTCTTCTTGTCCCACACCTTTCTGAAACGTCTGGGAACAAATCCTTTAACGACCCGTCCTCGCTCAACGTCCACGTTCCAGCCCGCGCGTTTGGCTGCCGCGAGGTTCGAACGCATGTCGCCGTCCACCTCGACAAACGCATAGCGCTGGCCCACATACGCCACGCTCTTGAGCGCGGCGCCGAACTGGGCCCGCACCTCGTCTTCCGTGGGAAGATTGGGCGGCGCCACAAACAGCGTCCGGCGCGGATCGCTGGGAAAAACATGCTGGGCCGTTCTCTGGCGCCATTTGGCCAGGGCCAGCTCGCGGCCCTGGGTGCGGGTGGCGTCGTGGGCACTGGCGCTGGCGCCCGGTGCGCCCGGTGCGCCCGTGGGGGCCGAGACGGCGTACTGGGTCTGATGCTGACGGACTTGCGATAGAAACCCTGCGATTCCGTCTACCTGGATTATTTTCTGCGACGGTTGCACCTCGACTTGTGTGAATCGTTGCATGGTAGAGTGCACGGATAGGCGTAGAGGCGGCGGAGGGACCGATGTTCAACAACACATGGCAGAAGAAGAAAAAGCCCAGTGGGAAGAAAGTTGGACGCGAGAGTGGCAGAGTGAGCACTGGGAGCACTGGGAGCACTGGAAGAAATGGGAATGATTGGTGGTTGTGGGGGTGATTGGGTGCAATTGGAGGCAAATCGGGACAAGGTTCCAGTTAATGATATTGGTGAGTGCTTGGTGATAATGTGTGCTAAGCGGCATATACATAAATTAATTGCTTTAACAAGTTAATCGAAGGCACAACTTTCAAGCATTACTTATATGGTATATATTATTCATTGCATAAACCCAATTGAAAAAACCGCAGAAAATCTATTTAAACCAGATTAATTTTTGCTTCAAAACAATAATAATAATCAACTGACAATGCTAACATTTGACAGTGGGTAAAATTCACCCTTTCAAGATGTCCAAATCAATTTGATCATTTCTTACACCCAATTAGGTTTTTCAGCATGAAACCCCTAGTCAAGCAAAATCTATTGCAATTTTCAAAACCAATGTCTAATCAACTGATTAGTGTCTTTGGTTACTATAATTCTTTGTCTTGGAAAGCTATGTGATTTGAATAAATGTCAGCTAGTAATCAACCAAAAGTCAAATCAGCTGAATCTTTTTGGGATCATTTAACTTATCCTTCTCCCCATTATAAATTGATTCCATCAAATCACTACACTATGATTGTGCTGACACTCACCATTCACCAAAAATCGACGTTTTTTTCACTTCAAACAAGATACAACCCGGAACTGTCTTTGAATAATTACTTCATTATCAGGAAGCTTTCCAAATTGGAATCTTTTGTTTTGAACTCGGCATTATATTTCTTAAAATTCATCATTTCTCTCCCACATATCTCTTCTACAATTGCTACCCATCGACCATGCTACCCTTTCCAGACATTTCGCTCTCATTTTCTCTACTTTGTCTGTCATTTTGCTCTTCTCTTTCTTTCTCTTTCTCTTGTTCTTTCTTTTCAAAGCATCATTTTTATGTTCCAATTGGTGTTCCAAACCTTTTTTTCCACAACGACCACTCATCAACATCCACATTTTGAATATGAAGCCATTAATCAGCTTGTTTATTGTCTTCTTTCCAAAAGAGAATGCCGAGCCTCCACGCCGAGCCTCCACGACGAGAATTCAGCTCACCCACGCAAAAAATTCCCCCATGGAAAATTATCCTCACTGGGAAAACCACCTAGTGTTGAAAAATTTACTGGGAAAAGTTATTTTTCTCGCATGGCAAATGCTCTTTCCGCGAGCAAAATGCCATTACTTGCGATAGCAATTTTTTTTTCCGTTTGAAAAATTTTATATTGTGCAATAATAGAGAATTGAAGTATTCAATAGTTTTTCTTTAAATCTCCAATAAAAAAGACAGATGGGTCGTGTTCAAAAGAAAAACGCCAAAGGTCGTTTAGACAAGTACTATTACTTGGCTAAAGAAAAAGGGTACAGAGCAAGATCGTCGTTCAAAATTATTCAAATTAATGAAAAATATGGCCATTTCTTAGAGTCGTCCAAGGTGGTGATTGATTTGTGTGCAGCACCAGGTTCCTGGTGTCAAGTGGCCTCTAATTTGTGTCCGTTGAACTCCCTGATTATTGGTGTGGATATTGTGCCAATGAAGCCAATGCCAAATGTGATCACATTCCAGTCGGATATCACTACTGAAGACTGTAGATCCAAGTTGGCAGGTTATATGAAAACTTGGAAAGCAGATACCGTTTTGCACGATGGTGCGCCTAATGTGGGTTTGAACTGGGTCCAGGATGCTTATACCCAATCGCAATTAACATTGCAAGCCTTAAAGTTGGCCGTAGAACATTTGAACGTTGGTGGTAATTTCATTACTAAAGTTTTCAGATCTAAAGATTACAATAACTTGATGTGGGTTTTTAACCAATTGTTCGATAAAGTTGAAGCCACCAAACCTCCTGCAAGTAGAAATGTTTCTGCAGAAATCTTCGTTGTTTGTAAAAATTTCAAGGCTCCAAAGAAATTGGATCCTAGATTTTTGGACCCTCAATACGTTTTCGAAGAAGTCAAGGACAAGAGTCAAAACCAAGAAGCCCAAGTCTTCAATCCTTCTCAAAAGAAAAGAAGCAGACAAGGTTATGAAGAAGGAGATTACACCTTATTCCATCCAATGGATATATTAGAATGGGTCAAAATGGAACACAATGTGATTTCAGTTTTGGGTGGTGTTTCCAAATTCGACATCGACAAAAATGACCCAGAATGGAAAATTCTGAAGAAAATGCCAAGAACAACCAAAGAAGTTTTGGAATGTTGCAAAGATTTGAAAACTTTGGGTAAAAAAGATTTCAAACTCTTGATCAAATGGAGATTGCACGCCAGAAACGAATTGGGTTTGTTACATTCTAAGGATAAGGACGATGATAAATTGATTGAGATTGAAGATTTGAATGAAGATGAAAAAATTGATAAAGAGCTGCAACAAATGAAGGAAAGATTAAGAGTGAAACAAAAACGTGAAAAGCGTCGTAATAATTTGCTAAAGCAAAAGGAAATCCAAAGATTGCAAATGAACATGTTAACCGATATGCAAGTTGGTATAGATGCTTCGAACAATGGTATAGGTTCTTTATTCAACTTGAAATCTGCTACTAAAACAGGAATTTTGAATGATTTGGCCAAGGGTAAGAAGGTTCTTATTAGAAAAGCTAAATCCACTGAAAATAAAGATGAAACCAATGACTACATAACAGTTGATAAGGAAAATATCACTGACTTAGAAACTCAATTGAACTTGGAATATCAGAAGGAAAAGGAAGAACTTTTAGAAAGAAATTCCACACTCAAAGCTCAAAACGCTAGAGGAAAATTATACGATGATGATGAAGATGAATGGAATGGTATTGAAGAAAATGACGAAGAGGTTGAGAATTCTGATTACGAAGATTTGGACCAAGATTCCGACTTTGCTTCCGATTCGGATGACGATGAGGCAATCAGCAATTTGATTGCCACAATTGAAAGAAAGAAAGCCAACGAGTTGAGTACAACGGCATCTACCTTTTTCAGCGATTCGATTTTTGAAGATATGGACTTGAACGTTGCTTCCAACAGTAAAGGAGAAACCAAGATATTCAATGAGAACAAAAAGCAAAAGATTACCGAGATTGAAGAGAGCCACGAAACTGAACAAAATGCAGCATTTGATGAAGATTCGTCTGATGATGAAAAATTCACCAAGAAGAAGAAATTGACCAATGCCGAATTTGAAGTTGTTCCAAACGATTATAGAAGTGATTCCGATAACGATGACTATGATACTGATTCTGATCTTGAAGATGTTGAAAAGCAGACCGCCAAGCGTAAGAAGGATCTGGATATTGTTACTGCAGAAGCAATGACAATGGCTCATAACTTGGCAATTGGTAAAATGACTACCAAAGACTTGGTGAATGAAGGGTTCAATAGATATTCTTTCAGAGATAAGGAAGGGTTACCAGACTGGTTTATTGAAGAGGAGAAGCAACACAGTAAAATTAATAGACCTATAACGAAGGAAGCTGCATTAGCGCTGAAAGAAAAGGCCAAACAATTGAACGCAAGACCAATCAAGAAGGTGTTAGAAGCCCAAGGACGTAAGAAGATGAGAGCTTTGAGAAGATTGGAGAAGTTGAAGAAGAAGTCCAACGGTATTATGGACGATGGTTCCAAGAGTGAAGCCGATAAGGCAGCTGAGATCCAAGCATTGATGGGTAAGATGACCAAGAAACAAAGAACCAAGCCTAAGGTGACTCTTGTTGTTGCCAATGGTATCAACAAGAAACAAGCTGGTAGACCACAAGGTGTTAAGGGTAAATATAAGATGGTGGATGGTGTTTTGAAGAATGAAATGAGAGCCCTGCGTAGGATTGCCAAGAAGAACAGGGGCAAGAAGAAATAAAACCCGTTTTTTTAAATCTTTTCTAGTTACTTTTTCTAATCTAAGTAGTGTTTACGTATAAAACTGTCATAAATAAATATAGATGGAATGGTTTCTACACTCAAGCAGAGAAGGACAAGGAAGCACCTAACTTGTGGGTGGATTCGCCCAACTTGAGGGCATCGAAGGCACCACCTAAACCAAGCTTGACACCCTTGGTCAAGTCTTGTTGGTAAGCTAAGGTGACCAAACCGGAGTCGGCCAACTTACCCTTGACAAAGGCGGTGGAGTCCAACTTGTACTTGGAGGCCAATTCAAGGGCGACAGGGTTACCGGAAGTAGACTTGGTGTCGTAGGTAGCCTTGGTACCGACTTCCAAGTCGGAGGACACCTTGTGGTAGTAGCCGGCGGTGAAAACAGACAAGTTGTTGGAGGAAACCAAAGCGACGGCGTAGGAAGGAGCCTTGTAACCGATGGCGGCGGTGTAGCCACCCAAGACGGCAGACTTGGCGTCGAAGTTGAGGGCACCACCGACGGTGAAACCCTTGTAAGTGTAGGCGGAGTCTGCGTTGAAGAAAGGACCCTTCAAGGTGTCGATCAAGAATCTAGCATTGAGGCCTTCGTGGGTGTAGTAGGTGTTGAACTTGAGAGACTTGGAGGCACCTGGCACCAGGGAAGACACGAATTCGTTCTTGAGGCCTGGGAAGGCATTGGCCAATTCAATCTTGTTGGAAAGAGTGTTCTTGGTGTCCCAGCCTTGGATCACAGTCAGGCCGGTGGCCTTGTCGGAGTACTTACCTTCGAGGGAGGCGGAGAACTTGTCACCAGCAGACTTGGCCTTGGTGGTGAAGGTCACGCCGTTTGGTGCGGTGGTCTTGACGTCGACAGCCAGTGGAGCAGAGTGGAAGAAGTCTCTGGAGGTGATGTCGTTGGAAGCCTTGGCAATGTCGGAAAATGCAATGGACATGGTGTGTGGTGTGCTGGATGCAGTTGTCGGTGCTAAACAGGAAAGAAAGCCAGGAAAAAACAACACTCTCCAACCCAAGAAACAGCAAATGCCACATGTGTAGAAATTGAGAGATGAAGTGTGGATTCGAGAAAATTGGCCGCACGTGAAAACTCAACATTTTTTTTTTGCTCCGTGACCGTTGCCGTCACGTGAGCACACGTGATTGAGCTGGGTGGCGTATATTTTGTGGCGAATTGGGCAACGCTGAGAGATGGATTTTTCCGGCTCATTTCCTTCTGTGGAGGAGAGGGTTTTTGTTTACCTTTTGCACTGAGCAATGTGGAACAAACGGGATCTGGTGTATTTGGATGGGGCGGTGGAGCCGGAGCGTGTGTTCCGAAGTCTTGAAGTAGATGGTGATAAGATTGTTGGCAATTTGGACGACTTGGGTGGTGATTCGCATGGCAATTTCAGGATATCTAGACAGGTGAAATATTCGGTCGATGACTTTAGTGGGTTGTTTGCAGAAAACGAGTCGGGAAAGGAGTCGGATTTGTGGAAGGAGGCGTTATTGGAAATTGAATTGATGCAATTGAGCTATAAGGACCTGGATTCGAATGCTACAACGGGGTATTTCAACGATTGGACTGTCAGATTAGAGGATGGATTGAGTTTAAATATAGCACCCCAAAAGGCGAAAAATATGGCTCAATATGAAGCTCTTTCCAACAAATACACCAAATTGTTGTTTGGAAGGCTGCCAATGTTGAAAGACGTGTCATTCTACAAAGAATGGTTCACGCTTAACTACCACACGAAAAACAAGTCATACATTGGAGAAATTTTGAAACGAATCAAGATCTTTGAGAATATGGAAGAATATGAGGCCGTGGAATTGATTTTGAATCATAAACAATTGACTGTGCTTTTGCACAAATTCTACAATGGCGTCCAATTCCAGATATCCAGAAATACCGATTCTAAATACATTGATAACTATGAATATGGGTTGCTCATGGAGATGGGACAAGATGGAGACAAGGATGCAATGGACCGTGTTTTACAAGGTTTGCGAGGCACATCTGGCGAAAACACCCTGATGCCCATGATGATTTCTCACACTCCGCAGAACTATGTCGACGAAACTGTCAATCTGCAGGTATCCATCGACAAAGAGTCGCCCTATTTACATCCGTCTTTGCAATACAGTATCCACGGTATCAGCGATTGGGAATGGGACTACAAATATTCACAATGCCAGCTGAATCTGGAAATGTCCATGTACAACGACTGGTTTGTTGATGAGTTTGAGCTGCAAAGACTTGCAGTCGACGTCGTAGCAGTCACCCCATCCATCGACCTGGAACTACCCAACTACAGAGTCGCCAATTGGGGCAGCAAACTACATGTTAAAACGTCTTCCAAAAATAGCAAAATCCCCTTCCATGTACGTTACTCCGGTGCAAGCCAAGACGTCGCAATTCCCCCACAATGCATCGCGTGGTTAGAATGCCCGGAAACACTCGATTTCAGCAAGGACATCGACCACATCAATTCGAAGTTTGTTCAACATCCTGATAACCGTCGCATCTTCCTACCAACTTCCAACACTACAAACCTTGATCTGACACTGCCCAATGTCTCGACCAATGGGATTGAAAACCTTGCCGTCACAATCATCATAGTCTTGGCCAGCCTTTGCATTGTCGCTCGTACACTAAAAATAGTCTGACGCGGCTTAAAAATTGTGCTAGGAATAGGATGAGATGCAAATTAACATTTAAGTGTAGTATCCAAGCCACCTGGAGAGGCAGACAAGATGGATCCCAGATTCCAGAAGAGACAATCAATTTGCTCCAGTCATTCCACCAGTTCTTTCAGGTCCTTGGCGTCGACAGGAAGTTCCATTGACCCTCGTACGACATCTGTGGCCGATATGCTTGCACTGGATGATAAGTTTCAACGAAAACCGATTCACCGGCCACCGTCCACAGGACAAATTGCCAGAAGCCACACAATGATTGCGAGAAACCGAAGTATTCAAAATACCCGGCAGCAGCAGCAGCAGCAGCAGTACCACCAGAGATCCAAATCGCATGTTATGAATTCAGACCGTACCCATGACCATCAGTCAAACGGAAATCAGTATAGACATCAAGCACATCACGGCCAATATCGCCCAACCAATCAAAGCGGCCAGGAGCCGAACCTTGGCTATAATCAATTTTCAAACTACCATATAAATGGGAATTATAATCATTCACAAAACTACAACCCAGCGTCTAACCGCCCTTTTTATTCTAACTACACCCCTTCATCATCCAACCACCCGCCACATACCAACTATTCCAACCATCCATATTCAAGTCCCAACCCACTATCCAATTACAGTGCCGGCACTCGTCAAACTATGAACCCAAACAGACCTCCGGTCAAGAGTTCCAACATCGATGTCCATTCCAACCCCAACACGAATGTTGATTCAAATACTCCATTGAGAAGGATGTCTGGCCGAACAGCTCCGCAAAAAACAGTCTATCCTGCTAGGCTCAACGAGACACACCATCCCCGCGTGAAAGAGCTGAAGAACCCAATCAAGTATTCTGCACCTCTTGTCACTGTTCAAACCCATTCAAAATCTTCACTGTCCAAATCGTCACCGTCATGTGAAGATACAACAAATACAACAAGCACCTCATCGATATTTAGTTTCAAAGTCAATGATTCGCCGAAGCACGATGAGGTTTTAGCAGCCAAGCCGATTGTTGAACAGCCCGTTTATAAAAGTAAGCCTGTTGAAGTGAAGAAGAAAGAGGAAGATGTGGTGGTGGCTCAAACAGAGAAGAAAGGATTTTTGAGCCGGTTGTTTAGCATCAAAAGAAAAAAGAGCATTAAACACAAAGAAACTCCGGTCATGTCAAAAGACAAAAAGAAGGAAAAACAAACTCATCAAGTCAACCAAGCCAACCAAGTCAAAGGAGATCACGACGAAAAAGTACGATCGATCGAAGATATAGCCAATAACACGTTTGAAAGTGTAGATAAATACAATTATCTATCCAACATCATTGGGATCCGAGAGACGGATTTTTTTGCAGCCCCTCCGACGACCAGACCGAAGGAACGCAAATCAAGAGCAGGGGATGTGGACAGAGTGAATTCATTGATCAGCACGGACCGGGAAGGGTACGAGGGAATTGACATCTTAGATTTTGGAGAAGCCAAAATCAGCAACGAGATGCAGGAAATCAAATCGTGCATCAAGAAGGACCGGGGACGCAAGAAGGAAACCGTGAAGTTTGGCGGAGATCAGACATTTCCGACCTTCAGCAACCAAGAATACGACCGATTCAACAACGACATGAAGAAGGTTTATGTCATGATTGAATACTATCCACGAGAGATCCGGGACATTCGAATCGAGCTGAACGAGTACAAACGCACCGAGATGGTTGTCGACTCAGCCAGCACCCAATACACGCATTTATTTAAGGTATAGACACTCGAATATAGAACATACACCATAGAAAACATTGTATATTACTGCAAACTGTTCAGCTGCCTCTGTAGGTGGAGTATCCAAAGTTGGAGAGCAACAGCGGGATGTGATAATGGTTATCCGGGGTTTCAGGCAACATGAAGTTGATGTCGATGAAGGGGAAAAACGACCTTCTGTTTTGTTGAGCAAAATAGGTGTTGATCTTGAACCGGATCATGTAATTTCCGCCATGCAGCGTTGGCAATGCGCTGGACCATTCGGAAACCCGTCCGTCTTTGTTGGTGATAGCGCTGGCGATAGGTGACGAAGACACCGCATAGTCGAAGAACTCACACTCCACGCCTTCTGCTGGCGTTCCTGTAGTTGTATCCAAAATATGACACGACACCGACATGATTTGCTGCAACACCACGTAGAAACCACCAAATTGTGTCCTGAGTCTGTCTTCAGAACTTTATCTCCCGAACCCGGATTTCGACAAATCTTCCTCGAGCGTCTTTCATGCCAAGTCCGCACTCGTTCTCTCGGCCAAGTCCGAGCAACTTTTTCCGCCCCACGGCTCCATGCCACACGCCAAAACTGGAGCACACCGTCCACACAGCTGCGCCACTCCCCGCCCAGGACGCATATGAACCGTCAACAGACCCACCAGTTGGCCCAGAAACATCTCCAGAGACACATGGCGGGTTTTGAGCCCGTGTCGGCCGTGGAAACTGCGTCTTCCGCCACCGAGGACAACGCCGTGTCTGTTTTCGAGAGAGGCGGCGTGGTGTATGTGCAGGCGGCCACGGCGGTGCGTCGCGTTTTCCCACCATCTTCGGGACCCCTAGGCCCCACAGCGGCCACATCGACCACACGCCCCGAGAGCGGCCCGGAGCCTCTGGGGCGCGCGTTTACGGCGGTGCAGCTGCGCGCCGCCTTGTCAGGGTGGCAGATTTACGGCGAGGCGGCCTACGCCGCAGGCATCTCGGACGCCTTGTTCTGCCGCGGCGAGTTGCTGGACCGCGTGCGTGTTGTCGGGCGCGTGCTAAGTTTTCCGTGGGAAAACGTGTTTACGCTGGAAGACGGCAGTGGCGAGATGATGGAGGTGAAAATGGCGGCCCACGCCGGCCGCGCTGGCCGAGCAGGGAGCCCTCCGCAGCCAGCAACAGCACCGGCAACGGCAACGGTGCGCCCCAGACTGGGAGAATGGTGGCAAGTCGTGGGGCGGTACCGGGGAACGCGGATTCAAGGCGAACAAGCACACAAAGTAGACGCGGCCAGACATTTGTTATGGGCTGAAGAGACGATGCAAGAAGGGTGGTGGCGAAAGCATGAGTTTGTTGACGCCGTTGACGGCTAAAGAGCGGCGAGACTATGTTGGCACAATTTGCAGAAGAGACGGCATGGAATATGTGGTGACGGGGATGGAAGAAAATGAAGCAAAGGAAGAGGAAGAATGGGAGGGGAAGGAAGAAGTAGAAGTAGAAGAAGAAGAAGATGATGATGGATTAGCAGCGTTTGAGACGTTGCTACGGGATTCGAAACATGGAAATAATGAGCTGCTCCAACAAGCTGCAGAATTGCAAAAGACGCTGGATTTGTTGCTGGAAATCCACACCAATGTCCAGTCGCAATCGTCACTGTTTTCTAATCAGGCAGGACCGCTGAATGAAAAATTGACAGTTCTGGACACTCTTCTGACAGAGCTGGACCATCATTTGGCAGTGTTTTCATCGTTGGACACAGTGGTACGCAAACTCAACTCCAAAAATATCAATCGAAAATTGTCAACATTGCCATCCATCATTGCACAGCTGGATTCGGCAATCGACTTTCTACAGAAACACCCGGATTTCAGAGACTCCAAAGCGTATCTGTCAAGATTCAACCAATGCATGCTGAGGTCATTGACCATCATCAGAAACAACTCGGTATCGACTCTTCAACAAGTGGACAAAAAGACCCGCAATCAGCTATCCGCCTCTATTTCTAACTCGCAGGTGGTGATTGAAGCAATCATCAACACATGTCTGGAAAATTCCAATTTTGACACGGCTCTTTTTCTGGAACTGTATGAAAAATCGTCCAATTACAATGCCGACAACACAGACAGCTCAAGCACCTACGAAGACCAATATAACAGCTATTTCAATCTTTTGGATGATGTGTACAACAATTACTTCAATCAAAGATTGTTCCTACTGAAGACCCATCTCATCAAGCCGCAAACGTCGTTCTCCACAAATTTGTCTTTTTTCACCAAATTGCTATCGAAAGAACATGAAATTTTCAACAACTTTTTTAGTCTACCGCCGTTGCTAGATAAAACTGTGCATACAACGGCGTTCATGAAGTTTGCCGAATCCTTGTTTGAGCCATTCTATTTCTATCTACGTAATATCATATTACACGATGCTGACATTGACAAGTTGTGCGATTTCATCACTTTATTGTCTACCTACGAGCAATATAACTCTGATTTGGACCTAGACATCACTCCTCTGATATTGCCAATATTGCACGATACACAAACAAGACTGATCTTCCTGATCAACAAACAGCTTTCTTCGATGCAAACATTCAAGCCAATCAAAGAATTGATCATTTCTTCAAATAAAAACAGTGAAGATGAGAAAAATACAGAACTTTATCCAACAATCCTAACGACAATCAAACTGTTGAACAAAATACACGACTTTATAAATATGACCGTTTTCCACGATTTGTCCACATCCTTTGTCGTGTCATGTTTGAAATCTTTCCCCGATCCAATACCGTCCAACCTAGATTTCCAGCTATACATTCTAAATTCTCTGTTGACGTTGAAAACAACCTTGGAATCGTTTCACATCTTCAACCACACAGAACTCTCTTCGGCAATAAGAGACGCCATATACTCATTGATTGAAAATTATTCCTCTTCTTTCCAGATGAAAGATTTGAACTCTTTCCTGGACCGCTTTGTTAATTTGCTGAGTTATTGGATCTCTGACAAACAGGTGATTGAACTATTGCTCGACTCTTTACATGATCGAATCGTTGCTGGTCTGACACAACAGGAAGAGTCCGACAACTTCAATCGTCTTTGGTTAAATTATCTGAACACTCTATAGTTTTTTTTGTCAAACTCGTCTTTTTTTCTAAGTAAACCTCTTCACAGTGCTTCCTCATCTAGTGGATTATACGTATTGTTACTCAATATCCTGTTCAATTCCTTCTTGATGAACACCAGTTTGTTGGAGTCGATGATCAAGTGCGTGTCATCCAACTCTTCAATTATGATGTCTCTGAAATCCTGGTCGATTTTCACAATCAATGATTTGATTGAAGGGTCGCATTCTATCAACATTCCTTTAATTGCACGTGCCATACTACTATCTCTTCCTCTAATTTACAAGTCACCTTCAAATTTCGTTTGCAGGCACACACCAACTTTGATGGATGAATCCGACCGGAATTGACAAAAAAACCCAGAAAAACGCAATCTCTTTGTTTGGAATCTCCATTGCCAACGATTCTGTGTTTAAACTTGTGATTAATGCGCGTAAAGTTAGTTGGTAATTAACTGCGAGCTTCAAACGTTTTTTTTACAAATATAAATCAGTAGAAATACGCTCTGAACCGGTAATACTAAATACGATATTCGCTGCAATCACAATTTCTGAACAAACTTTTAGCTTTTTCTGGAGGCCGGTGCGCATCATTGATTGTATATATTTCAAAGCGTTAGATAGACAATTTAAAAGTGCTATTATTCCTCAACAATGGACAGCTGAGCATGGTGGATGACTATAAAGATGCTACAATCACCACAAACGAAGTGAGTAATGATTCAAACACAGGGCAAGAAAAACCAGAAAGTTGCCCGCAAGAAAAAGGAGAAAACCATGATGATAATGGGCAGAATGGCAACCTTTCTTTAATAGATACAGAAGTTCAAGAAGAAAAGAGAGAGGAGACTAGAAACGCATTGACCAAGGAAGACAGATCCAGTATTGAAAATGGCAGCTTGACTGAAGGGGGAGATACCAGTCAAGAATATGATTCTGACAATACTTTCGACGGTGATTCCGATGAAGAAGAAGAAGAAGAAGAAGAAGAAGAAGAAGAAGAAGAAGAAGAAGAAGAAGAAGAAGAAGAAGAAGAAGAAGAAGAAGAAGACGATCCACCGTTGGTAAAGTACAGGCGATTGACCGGTCTACCATCAAGGTTTTTCAATAACGATCCTGTGAGCTGTTTCTATAGTTACAACGACTTGTTCTTTATAGCAACACATTCGGGAATTTTACATATTTCAAAAACCACCAAATTCAACCAAATCAAAATAATAAAGATCCATTCTTCTTCCATTTTATCAATTGACTACGACATCTCTGCCAACATGTTTATAACAAGCTCGATGGATGGAACAATTGTGATAGGAACAGTCGATGCCAATAACAATGAATTTGTCAAATATGATTTTAAAAGACCGGTGTATTCTGTTACCTTTCAGAAGCCATTCCTCAAATCCAAAGCCTTTTGGAGTGGTGGAAAAAATGGATCAGTAATCTATTCGTTTAAAAACTGGCTTGGTAATAAAGTCGATACCGTTTTGGAGTCAGATGGAGAGTGTATCACCTGCATTAAATCAAATGATCAGGTGGTTGTTTGGGTAAGCAATAATGGTATATCGATTGCAGACACTAACGATAACAAAATTCTATACAAGATCGATATTCCATCAGATATTCTGAAGCCCGAACTGATCTGGCCTAAAATTCAAATAATGGATAACTATATATTGATTGGATGGGTTAATCATATATGGTACTTGAAAATCACGGTGTTGAAGCAGGTTTCAAGAGTATCTTCATCAAATAATAAATTACTATCCTCTGCTGCAACAACATTTACCAGCGTCACCTCCAATAAGGTAGAAGAAAAAATAGTTGAAGAAGTCTATCATAAGAGCCTAAATACAAGTAATTTGATTGCAGGTATTTCCCAATTCAATCACCATGATTTGATTGTGTTGAACTACATTCCAAAATTTGATAGGCAGAGGTATTTACCGCTTGAATTGAAGATCATAGACTCCGACAATCTAGATGATTTGACCATTGATGAACTCACCACTTTGAAAAACTACCAAGGTTTGGGGGTAAACGACTTCCAAATTGTCGGCGATTCCAATGAAGATAAACGGTACTTGATTAGTTCAAATGATGCAATTATCATTGAACCGTTTACTTTGAATGATAAACTCACATGGTATCTGTCCAAAAACAGATTCATAGACGCTTGGGACATAAGTCGATCTTGGTTGGATCCCTTTGAAAATTTGAGAATTGGTGAGATGCAACTGAATGTATTCTTGAAGCAGCAAAATTTTGAACAACTGGCAATATATTTACCAAAAGTTCTATCAACCTGTAATTTACCATTTTCTGGTGGAGAGAATCATGGTAGCTCTGAGAGATATAAATACACTAATCAAGTCATTGAGTCGTGGAACCTTTGGTTATCAAAATTCAAGCAATGTAATGAGTTGCAAAACTACGCCAATATTTTACCACCAAAAAAAATAGTGACAGAAACTGATTGTGCAATCAATGAAGAATTCTATCAGTTCATTTTGAACGACTTTTTGGAATCCAAGAAATATGATTTGTTTTTGAAATATTTTCAACTGTGGGATCATTCTTTATTTAATCTCAAAGATATTCAATTGAATATCAACGAGATACTTCAAATTCAAGATAACTCTAAACTAAGGAAAACATATATTGAAATCTGTCTAGAGATTGGGGAACCTGAAAATTGTGTTGAATCGCTGATTATTCTTAAAGATCCAAATGTCATGCAGTTTTTAGATGAGTATCATTTACTACCACAATTTTTGTCAATTATACCCCAAATCATGAAAATCGGAGTACACAACGAGGAGAATTTTCTGAACTTTGAATCTGATTTGGATTTAGAGGAACGGGAACCTAAAATATTTGAAAATATCAATATACTAATTGAAAATGTCCACGAGTTGAAACCTTCACAAATTGTATCTTTATTTAAAGGTACCAGTTTGGAAATTTTGAATTATGTCTATCTGAATAAACTGTATTATTTTGATCAACTTTCAATCAATAAACTGCAGGATGAGATGGTTTCTCTGTATGCAAAGTTCAACCCATCTAAGTTGCTCAAATTTCTGAAGGACAACGATAATAAATACTTGATTGATGCAGCAATAGACGTTTGCAAAACACATAAGTTGTATGAAGAGTTGGTTTTTCTCTTGAGTAAAATTGGAGAAAATCAAAGGGCTTTGAAATTGATCATAGATGAGATGGAGGATCCCGTGAAAGCCATTGATTTCACGTCCAAAATCAACGAGAGGGAATTGTGGGATTTCTTGCTAGATTATTCGATGAACAAACCGAAATTCATTGAGGAGATTCTGATCAACGTTGGCAGGCTGGTTGATCCAATACCCGTGATAAATCGAATTCCATACGGCGTTCCGATTCAAAACTTGAAACAATCATTGATTGACATCAACTCCAACATTTTGATTGATGATTTAATTTATTCGTTGATTTTGAAGATTGTCAATGAAGAGTTCATGGGTGAAAACGACAAATTGAAAGCGTTGAGGAATCTAGGAACAATCATCCAGAATGACGAGTTGTCAGCTATACAAGCAGATGATTTGAATGAATGCTATATTAAACTACAGAATAACACCCTGATGAAAGAAGTTGATCTTCTTGGAGAGGACAACATTTGGAAAGGCGACGGCAAGAATAAAATAGGACATAAGTCGTTTTTGAGGCTGAAATTGTATAAATAATGTTGTAACGTTATATCTATCAAACAAAAGTATACAAGGTGTCATGAAGAAGAGGATGCAAAAAATCTACCCAACGGGTTCAGATTGGACAATACCGAACCCCCCAGGGACCCAAAGATACTGTTTGCGATGGAGTTGGATTTTCCAAACTTATCACACTTGGAGTATGCCATTACATTTGTGATTGATAAGGTCGAGGCGATCACCACCAAAATCAACGACAAAAATTGAAACTTCAACAAGGCCAGAATCCCCAATACTATCCATGCCACCGGACAGACGTAGATGAACATCCAGAACATCTTGGAATCTATAGGATTGATGTATCGGTTTGGGTCGGCCGTCTCAAACACCCACACCGTTTGGCCCAGATCGTTGGTCTCATTCCACCACCTCAGTCCCACCAACAATCTTCCAGAAATGTTTTTGATGTTCCAGAAATCAAACGACAGAAGCAGTAGAATCACAATGAAAAACAGGATGAAGTTGGATGTGAATAACATACCAAACACATACACCAGTATTGGCATGATTCTCAGCCCCAAGAACGACAATAGTGCAATTGGATGTGAAGACTCCAGAAGTCGTTCGTACAATGTAGTAGGTTCATTTCCTGTGCCCGTTCCCGACATGATGATATTGTGTTGGGGGTATTGTATGGAGTGTTCTTTGCACAGACCAGATATCGTGTGTGCAGTCCGACAAGCACGAGTAGCTAACTCGCACTAGACAAAGTTGAAAAAGTGGTTTCAGTGGTTTTTGAGACGTTAGTTTTGAGGTTTTTGTAGCTTTGAAGTTATGATTTTCCGTATTCCTGGACACTTGTTTTTGATGCCAGATGTTCAATGCTTGGATGTAAGTTGTGAAAAAGGAAATATTGGGGAAATTCGAGTTCGATAGGTTCGATTGAATTTGATATATCAACGTAGATAGCGGTTATAAAGACATTATAGAGAAATCCACCAGTTGAATCTATAATTCATCATGGGCAGCAACAGTGGTTTCAGGTTGTGCTTCTTCAACAACAGCAGTAGCAGTAGCTTCTTCTTCTTCTTCTGCGTCGTCGGCAAGACCGTCAATGTTCAAAGAACCCTTTTCTTTGATGAATTGGGCCATGGCTTCGAGAGATCTTTCGTTTTCGTAATAGATTGGACCAGAACCATCAGCTGGGAACAACACCAAGGTTGGGTAACCTTGGATATCGACACCTTCGATGTCATTAAGAGTGTGATCTAGTTCGGCAACAATGACGTTTTGATTTTTGTACAGTTCACCCAATTCTTCAAAAATAGGAGCCAGTCTCTTACAATGTCCACACCATGGGGCGTAATATTTGACAAGAACGTCGTTTTTGGAGTTGACGATATCTTCGTGTTCGGTACCAACCAAATGGTAAACGGACGAGTCCTGGGTTTCAGGAATAGGTTCGGACTTGATGATTGGTTCTAGCTTACCGGCCTTGAACTTTTGCACAAATTGGCTGATATCGTTGTTGTCCAATGGTTTGGTTTGGTCAACACCGTACTTCTTGTTTGCTGCTAAATCGTGAATAACGAAAAGTGGGAATTCTTCTTGCATGTTCAAGTTTTGGGCGTGCATACCATAGGCATTGGCATCTAAACCAACAAAGTTCATTTCACCTCTGTATTTCTTGGCCAATTTCTTGATGATTGGTTCAACATCGGAACGCTGTTCTTCAGAAGTGTAGAAATAGTATGCCAATGGAAGGTTGGAGGCGGTATATGCTTGGTAGGTGGAGCCATCTAATTCACCGAAAAGTGGCTTGGATTCGACATCAATGAAGTCAACCAAAAGTTCGTAGTCTGTGTCAATGCTCTTGCCAGAGTAGATGGAGGCATCTTCAAGATCGTCACCTTTTCTGAAAATAACGTAACCTGGGGTTTTGCCGGACTTGGCGTATTTAGACACATAAGATGGTTCGGAAGTGGAACCGAAAGTGAATTTTTCACTCAATTTGTTGGCAATTTGATAGAAGGTTTCGTTTGCGGCACCTGCAACACCTTCTGGAAGAACCTGGAGAATGATGGACTCTTGTCCGATCACTTTATCAAGACTGGAGGCGTCTGGGAAAGTTTGCACGGCAGGCAACGTCAATTTGACCATGTAATTGGTGATTGCGTCGGCAGATCTTTGGCCTGGGTAGTCTGAAATGGCATCTTCTTCGCCCTTAAACACCTTCAAGGTTGGGTAACCCCTGATTTCGAATTTGGAACAGAGTTCCTGTTCTTCCGTACAGTCGATTTGCGCCAACTTGATGTCTGGATGCGATTCCACAAGGGAGTCTGCAGCAGACGCAAATTCCGGACCCAATCTCTTACAGTGGCCACACCATGGAGCAAAAAACTCCGCCAAAACATATGGGTTGGAGCTGATGAAGTCGGAAAACGTGGCTTCCGTCAGCTTGACAACCGCAGAATCCTCTGGTGCAATGGCACCTTCGTCCCCGGCACCTGCTGCGTACGCTGGAACAACACTACTTATAGCAGCCATGATGGCTGCAACCGCCTTGATAGAAAACTTCATGCTTGTTTCTGGAAAAAACCACCAAGAAAAAACTCAGCAACTGCTCTTCTTTTTCAAGGGCAAACGGTCTGTTTATAAGTGTACGTGTTTTCTAAGCTTGGCTTTCTTGTTACGTGTAAGATACTCGCGCCGATCGACGCTGACATATGGGAGCAAGAGAACCAAGTACAGTACTTTGGCTACAAATGTCAGAGGATGAGATGGGGTGGAGGGTGTTTAGGCTGTGGTGTGGCGGTGTGGCGGTGTGGCGGTAGGTAACGGGCTGGTGAATGTATGGTGTGGTAACCGTGTAGTGCTGGGTTTTGGAAAAACATAAATACAATAATTAGAAAATAAAAGTATAGAAAATCGTTCAAGTTATCATTATTGTTATTGGTGGTGCTACTGGAGAAAATGCCTAATGAGATGATTGTTGTTGAAAAGGTGGTTGTTCCACATCAGGGTGTTTTTCTTCAATGTGACGAACTTTTTCGTTGAAATCAAACTCCATTTCGGTCTCGGTTTCGAAAGACACCATTCTCTTTTCAGGACCAATGAATATCATGAAAAAGTTGTAGACAAACACGCAGGCAATTAAAATAGCCATCACCTTGGAATAATCATAGATCTTCTCTCCTTTGGGAGAAATAATAGGAAAGTGTTCACCGATGGTGGTTTCAATCGTAGTTGAGGCGGAAGATGCCAAGTTACCAGCTTGGTATCCAAAACCAACAACAAACGACTTGAAATCAGGTGGCGCCAGTTCAGACATATGGGCAGGCATCACTCCCCAGGCACCTTGAACAAAGAATTGAATGAAAAAGGCACCGGCATTCACAGCAGGTCCATCAACAAAGGCCCAAGGATAGATAACAGCACCACCTAAAATGCAACAAATCATAATGGATAAACGTCTACCAAGGAAATTAGACATGTGTCCAATAAAAGTACCACCAATCAACGCACCAATGTTAGCAACACAGTTGGTAACAGTGGATGCATTTCTGGAGAAGTCGTATCTGACAGTTAACAACGTTGGATACAAATCTTGAGAACCGTGAGACATGAAGCTGAACCCAGTCACCAGCAAAATGATGTAGATCAACACAAGCCAGTAGATGCTCAAGGCTGTTTTGGCCTTTTCTGCAAAAGTCTTTTGGTATATACCATGCTGCTTATTGTAATTCTCAATTTCCTTCTGTCTCAAAAATGCTTTTGTATCAGGCAGGGAAGCTCTGAAACAAGCAATGAGGAAACACACCCCGGAACCAAACCAGAACATGGCTCTCCATTTATGCTTGGAGTTGTCAGCAATGGCTCTTTGGAAAATGACCGCCAACAAATAACCAAACGCATAACCCTGTTGCAAAAACCCAGAAATGAAACCTCTTGCTTCCAGAGGACAATCATCCAAAGCAGTTGCGGCGGCGTTACCATATAGCCCACCTAGCAAAATACCAAAAATCGCCCTGACTGCCAAAAATTGCTTATAGTCCTGAATAAAACTGGTACCGATTTCCAAAGCACTGACACAGAATAGATTACCGACCAAAGGCCATTTTCTACCGTATCTGTCACCCAGATACCCGAAAATGAAACCTCCCAGAGACCGAAACATCAAAACCAAGGTGATACCCCATGTGATATCTTTAACCGACTTGTCGAAATCGGCGGCTAGCACTGATGCATTCAAAGAAATGGAAAAAAAGTCGTAAGCGTCCCAAGACCACGAAATGAAGGCTGAAAGAATCATCAACCATTGTCTTCCTCCAATCATTCTCAGTCCTGGAAGAGGGTTGAGTAGTCTTTTGTTGGCTTGCATGTATGCTTTGTTTGGAAAAAGCTCGGTGAATCTGGTCTTGATGTAGTTTTTAATGGTTGCTTTGTCAAACTTTGGCTTGTCTCCATTATGGTCGGTCATTGGTTCCATGTGGTCTTCGTCACTCTTGAAGGTTTGGAACGATGTTCTCGAAACCACATTGGAAAGCTCGTGAGTTTCGATGTTGCCGTCATAGGCATTTTGGCTCCCAAAATTGTTCTCCATGATGAACCTAGATTTGTGTCTTGCTACCAAGAAAAGCAATAAAGAATCCCCCAAACAAACTTGGAATTATGCTCCCTTTTAAACACGCCAATCTTTCCATCAATTGCCCCTCTCTTTGTCTGTTCCTAACCTTTTCCCCGGAAATTTATTTTTCTGGGGCATCTGCAAATATGCATCCACACGTAACATCGATCCATATACGGTCGGTATCATTCATTGCCGCCCAATCAACGGCAAAGCCGCACTCGAAACGGCCAAACCGAAAACCGATGATCGGACATTACCAGTACAGCCGCATGTAATCGGAGCGGACCGCTTGTTCTCTGTGGGGTTTTCCCCGCAATTACGGAACAGGGTTACGGCGACGTATAGCCGACGCAATGCCGGACACATCTCATTTGTCCGTTCATCGTTGATAAGAAGATGGTATGGGGCTGTTTTTCGAGCTGCATGTGTGTATAAACTGGTAGAGGAGCAGCCGTGAGTTTATGGAAGGGTTACAATGCGGATTTGTTTGTGACACTGTTTATGTAGAGTGCAGGTAGGTGGCTAAGTTTTTCCTGGTGATGTGAATGAAAGTATAAATGGGTCTTTATTGGATATTTTAAAAAGGGAGGTCAGAAAACCGTCTCTGGTACACGTTGATATAGAAGATGATGTTGTATCAGAGTAAAAACAAGCCTTTGTTGACTCGTCATCGCCACGGCGAAATAGCAATAACTATAGCTGGTAACCGGTGCAGCTAAAGATTTGACACACCCGAGCACCGTAAATTAAACTTAGTACATCTGGATATCCGGTAATTGTAAGCTGCGTTTTTGAGACAAAAAAGGTGCTCCGTGGAAAACACGACACACTTCATAAAAGATATGATATTTCCCGTATATTTAAACAGTGAAACATAGATACGTGGGGAAGTTAGTGGAATTATTCTGTTTATAGTGATACATATAATCAAAAATAGCGTAAATTAGTTTCTTTTTGTAACACCGCTTTCTCTCCATACCACCATCTGATGGAAACGATCTGCTTTCTTCGCTCGATTATCATCGAAGTTATTTCTAAAAGCAAAGATTTCGTTTTCTAGCCCAACTAGTTCAAACAGCCTTTGGTTCAAAGAGTTATTTGCGGGGGGTTTTACTTTTCTGGGGCGGTTTGAAACCTACTTTGATGTCTCCAAAACCCTCTTGTAGTGTCTACATCTTGGCCAGATAATGGGTACAGTTTTCTTATTTCCAGTAGGTTAGCCGTCAAATCAAGTTGAGCCTTCTATAAATCTGAAACAACAATACAGAATACACAAACTTCATGGCATAAGCATTTGTACAAAATCATGGCAACTCGTATCTCTCTAGTTAGACTACAACTCGTTTGAATTTTTAGAAGTCCATTCTTTTTAAAAGATTTGGTAGCATATACAATTTTTAATGATAGAAATAACAAATTGCCCATTGTTAAATTCAAATAGATAGAATGTTTATGATGATATATTCTTTTTTGTCTTTCTTGCAACTGAAAAAGCAAAAAACTATGGCTTAAGTTGAACTTACAGCTTCAGAACAAAAGCTTGATGTCGATTATCCGAAATATATCGAGATGACAAGAAACTCCCTTCAAAATCTTTATCCACGTACCCAAAACATCACCCTCTGTCACTATTTACACAGGAAACAAGGTTTGATTAGAGATATTATTGAAAAAATCTAACATATATTTGTGTTCAAAACATTTTTTCATCCTTTTTAACTTGCCATTTCCAAGTAAAAATAGTATTGTATCATTTTTTTTATCTTGATTCTAGAAAAAAAAAAAGATCTTCACATAAAAGAAACCAATTTTTACCTCAACCTTTAAAAGTTCAATAAATATAAACAAACCAAACTACTTACGTCCATTTACTAAAAAATTCATAAATTCCTGCAACAAAAATAAGCACCCTATATTTTGACAAATTATTGGAGGGATGGCCGAGTGGTCTAAGGCGGCAGACTTAAGATCTGTTGGGCGTACGTCCGCGCGAGTTCGAACCTCGCTTCCTTCATTTTTGTCTGTTGGCCCGATCGCGGACAAAGCGGTACGAAACTCCGTGTTTCTTCGGAGAAAATTTGAGGAAAGTCCGCTCTCGCTGACAGCCGAAAACTACAAATATCGAGGAAAAACTGGACTTACTTTGGGGCGCGTGGCAGACATGTGACAGCTCAAGCCATCAAACAACAGTTTAGCAGTTGGAGACCCTGAATATACATTCGGAATACGAGCTGGAAATAGCTTCATTTTTTGATATCCAGTGATAGTTTTTACCGCAAAAAGTGACCCTTTGTTGTGAAGAATTGTTGTGCTGATCAGATTGTGGTTGGGAGAAGAGAATTTGTAGATATCGAGTCCAACAAAATTCTAATCAGGCACAGACTGAAATCACATGTTGAAAAATCCGTTATTGTTATCCCATCATACAAGAAGAGCTATAGGGCCAGTTTGCAGATACAGATCTTTGTGCCAAGAAAGAAGCATGAGCACAGTCACATCGTCGTCGTCGGGTTCCACATCGACAGTCACCGTTGAAACACACCGAAAACCCACATCTCCCTCGGGAGCTCCATTATCAGAAATCAACCCGGGGCTGTTTCCTCTGTCGGTGAATGAGAGTTTCAAGCATTTCTGGAATAAAAAAGACTTGTTGGATGTTCAGGATCGACTGCTGTCCACGTTACCCTTTTACCCCAACCCGACCAAAACACATTCGGCGGAGATTGTCAACTTCAAGTCCCGCAATTCCTTGATATTTCCCAACATCAACGAGTTCCATATCAAACCGCAACATCCTGCACTGACAAAGTCCCAGAATAGCCCCAATTTATCGTCCGCCACCACTACTCCGGGAGCCGAAATATCCAAAGAAAAACATTTGGTCATTATCCATGGTTATGGTGCCGGTCTTGGGTTTTTCATCAAAAATTTGGAAGCCTTGGCATTGAAACACCCCAACTGGAACATCCATGCTATCGATTTGCCGGGCTACGGATGTTCCGAAAGGGTGGAGTTCCCCCATAATATACCTTTTGAGAAATACGACATTGTTGAGAAGTTATTCACTATTCCATTGAGAGATTGGTATATTGCCAATGGAATAGATGAATCAAATTCAATCACGGTTTCTCATTCAATGGGTGGGTATCTCAGCTTGGCATTACAAATCAATGAAAACAAAGGTGCCATTTATATTGATCCAAATGAATACAAGTATCTACAGAAAAAATACAATTTGGATTACTTCAGAAAGTTTTTCAAACCAAAAAATTTGAAAGACGAATCCTTCCAAAACCAAATGAAAGTTGCTGAGAATCTAGATATTTCCAAGCCAAGAAGATTTTGGGACACCTTGGTTCTGGTCTCACCAGGAGGTATATACCATCACAAGGCAGACGAAGTTTTGAATAGAGTTCCAACCTGGTTTTCCAAATTGTGGGATCAGAATATTTCACCATTTTCTCTGGTCAGAAATTCTGGTCCTTTGGGATCATACTTTGTCAGTGGATGGACTAGCAGACGATTCTCAATACAGCAACTGTTTGACAACAATTTATACAAATTGCTGCATGAATATTCGTACGGGATTTTCCAGGCCAAAGGTAGTGGGGAATATATGTTGAACTATCTTCTGGCACCTGGCGCAGTGCCAAGACACCCAATGGTGGATAGAATTAAAGACATTGGACCAAATGCTGGTAGGACTGTGTGGCTGTATGGTAGCCATGATTGGATGGATTACAATGGTGGAGTACGGTCATGCCAAGAATTAGTCAAAGCAGGCTCCAAAGATGCCTCTGTTGAAGTAGTGCCACAAGCCGGCCATCACATTTATCTCGATGCATTTAAACACTTCAATAATATCATAAGTGATGAAATCAACTTGTTTGACAAAAAAAGTAGCAGATGAAATTACTTGTGGTGTTGATTCCTCCAAGGTAGTTCGTTATATAGTGACATAGATAGTGTTACATTGACATAGAAGGTAAAAAAAAACAAAAAGTATATATAAAAATAAACAAATATAGTTTTTGTATATATATAGATGAACATACAGAAAACCAAATTTGGATACATTCGCAAGTTGACATTAAAGAGAAAGAGAAGGAAAAAGAAAAAAAAACTAGTTCAAAGACTGAACCAAATCATCAATGACATTTATTCGTATTAGTGCAAAGGAAAAAAAATCAAACTCAAGAAATCAAATACCCCATTTAGTTGTTTTTGTACACTTGTTCAACTTCGTCTTTAACGGAGTCTAAAATCTTCTTTCTTTGTAGTTTTTGAGCAGAAGTAACAAATCCACTTTCTGGAGTCCACTCACCATCAACCAACACAATACCCAGAAGTAACTCAATACCGTTCAGGCCACCATTCTTACCAGTTTGTAATATATCTTTGTTCAGTTCGGACAACAGCTTTTTGTTGGTCAAGTATTTAGACATATCAACGTCATCTGCAGTTTTGGCGGAACTGTCCAAACCCAAAGATAGTATTAATGCTTTGACTTGTGGCTCATTTGGCACAACAATACCCACTGGCTTGACTTTAGATTGGTCAGCATAGCAACAGATGTTTAAAACGTATTTGTTAGATCTGTAGATTGATTCCAGTTTTTCTAAAGCAATGTATTCCCCATTAAGAGTTTTCACCAAGTTCTTCTTACGATCAATCAGTTTCAAGGCACCAGTGGAGGTCCATTCACCAATATCACCTGTGGAAAACCATCCTTCTTCATACTCAAAGGCCTTTTCGGTTTCTTCTTTATTCTTATAGTATTCGGATAAAACAGGAATACCTTTGATTAAAACTTCACCTTGGTTGTTCTTAGCAAGATAACCTGCATCAGGAACGTCAATCAATTTGACAGTAATAGAACCAACTAAAGAACCAGCGACATCGTATTCAAAATGTTCAGGCATCAAAACAGTAGTGTTGGCACAGGTTTCAGTCAAACCATAACCAATCAGCATTGGGCCAATAGTGTTGGTCAAGAATCTTTGGGTTTCACCACTGATTGGAGAACCACCATTAAGCATCAACTTTATTTGACCACCGGTAGCAGCCTTGATTTTCTTGAAAATCAAACTATCAATCAACGAAGGCAAGAAAGGAACATGGTATTTTTTGGCTGCAATCTTGGAGTTATAAGCAGTCCAGAATATTTTTTGGGTTGTAGATGGGGCCTTCTCTATTTGGGCCATAATACCCTTTTTAACAGCTTCCCAAACGGCAGCCACACCAACCATGACAGTTGGTCTGAACGCCTTCATGTCACCTTCACAATTTTTACAGGAGGCATCGGTCAGCGTCTTTACATTGGCATAACCAGCAACACCACCCCAATAGAAGCAAATCAATTCAAACACCAGTTCAAAGATATGGGCTAGAGGCAAGAAAGCAATAATTCTATCATTTTCTCCCACAGTTGTAGTTGGAATATTGACGGCAACACCACCAATACCGGCGACAATGTTTTCATTGGATAAAACCACACCTTTAGGTGGACCTGTTGATCCTGATGTGTACATGATACAAGATAAATCCTGTGGCTTTGGAGGGTGGAAACTGATTTCCTTGTCATTGTCTTTACCCAATTGGATCACATCATCGATAGAGTAAAACTTGATGTCAGGTCTGGAGGCTGACAATTCATCAATTGCCTTTTTGGCCGAAGAATAGATTTTACCATTGTCTCTTTTATCGTTTTCATTCAGGGCTTCGGAATAAATGATGAATTTGACGGACTTGGCCTTCTTTAAAGGGTTTAATAACTTGACAATCAAATTGTTGTCAGTGAAAATGGCGCTGGATTCGGTTTGAGTCAAGGAATGGGTCAATCCATCTTCACCCAACGAGTCATAGGCCGTCACGACTGGAATGGATTGAGTTTGGGCTGCTAAAAAGGTTCTCATCCATAATTGAGAGGTTGAAGCAAATAAATGCAGTTTATCGGTGTTTGAATGGTTCAAACCTATTTTGACCAGACCCTTACCATAGAAGTTGATCAAAGTCTGCAATTCTCCGAACGTCATGTATTTGTAGTTGGACTTTTCATAATATTGCCAGTTTTTCTCCACCGAGACTGTTTCGCCATCGACGACTTTGTTGACGGTTTTGGTTTCGGTGTGAACGTCAATCAACTCTCTCCAACCTTGACAAGGCTTGGATTTACCATGTTTTTCCACCGTTTCATTGAAATACTCAAAAACGGTCTTACATTTGTATCCTGGTGGCTTGGTCACTGCTCCATTTTTCACCTTGTAGTTTCTTCTTGGGGCGGTTTCTCCGGACTTGGCTTCTCCGACCGGAACGTTCAATAATTGCGCCATCTAGTATACGATTATAGGATTAATGCAAAAAAGCGACTTCTTTTACACAACAGAAGATAGATTCAACAATCGCTCTGTAGATCCGAATAAAAAAAATGAAGATATACTCAAAATAAAACAAGTCCCCCGAGAAAAGTTCATTTGTAAGAAGAGAAAATCATCCTTCCTCCCTCCGCAATGCAAAATCTGCAACGCCTCAGCGCCCCAGCGCCTCTGCACCCCAACGCCTGCGCAAGCAGCCTTGCAGCAAAATTCTCCGCGGGGAATTCTACAGCAGGGAGCCAAATCTCGTCTAACGCGCAGCCGCCAAGCAGGGTTCTTTCATTCTCTCGCTTAATAAACTTTCCAGACGACAGAAATCGGATGCCGAAACACGCTGAGCCGCGGCAAAATGTTGGGCGGAAAAATGTTGGGCAGATGTGGAGTGCGTCGATCGACGCACACAGATCAGGATGACGGATCCGAAAACACGTACCGTCGATCGACGCCGCGAGGATTTTTTCTGTTCTCCAAATTGCTAGCGTTGTCCTTGTTGGTGAGGGCGAAAAAGAGTGGATTGTTGAACCCTTTGGTAGAGGATCGTTTTCCGTGTTAAACTGCATGCAACTCTCCGTCGCTTCTGCGGCCGCTGCGTCTGTGTCAGCGGATTCGTCCGGTTCGACAGGACTGGACGATCCTGACCCCATACCGAGTCCGAGTTACTCCTGTTCCCGCTCCGGTTCTCGCAATATACCCTCTTATCCGCATAACCGTAAATCCTATTGTGTTCATTCCAGTGCAAGCGACAACGACGACGACGGAACCACGCTGCTAGCCAACTCGTGCTTCACCCCGCATCGGGCATACAAGTACAAGCCAGACACAGGCGACTCGAACCCGCTTTCGCAGTCTCATTTGCCCGTGGCAGCTAGCTATTCTCCGTCAACGTCACCGTCGTCCACCAACTCCAACTCGTCGGTTGGTTCAAACCCACAGAATTCCAAAAAGCTCCATCCCATCAAAAACTCCTTCGACTTTGCCGATTTGCAGTTTCAGCTCGATTTACATTCGGCGTCTCCAACCACCACCACCACTGCAACTACTAAGACGACCATTACATCAACTGTTTCAACGCCGCCAACCAAGTCCAAAATATCTTCTTCTTCAATTTCAAACTCAAGCCATTCCAGCGTCGATATCGACTTGATCATTGAAAAATTGGTGGCCAACGGTCTGTCCAAAAAGTATTCCAAGACTTTCCCAGTATCAAACACCGATTTGAAGTATATATGCTCCAAATCACGTAAAACCTTCATGTCTCAACCAATGTTATTAGAACTAGCTTCACCAGTCAAAATCGTCGGTGATATCCATGGGCAATTCAATGATTTATTGAGAATATTCAAACTAGGCGGATTTCCACCAAGTTCCAACTATTTGTTCATGGGTGATTATGTTGACAGAGGAAAACAATCATTAGAAACAATGGTTCTGCTCCTATGTTTGAAAATCAAGTATCCGGAAAACTTCTTCTTGTTGAGAGGTAATCACGAATCCGCCGATATCACCAAAATGTACGGTTTTTATGACGAATGTAAGAGAAGAACTAATAATGGAGTCAAGTTATGGAAAAATTTTGTTGACGTGTTCAATACCCTACCTGTCGCAGCCACCATTGCAGACAAAATCTTTTGTGTTCATGGTGGATTATCTCCGCATTTGACAGATTTGAACCAAATCAAAAAGATACAAAGACCAACGGATATTCCCGATGAAGGGTTATTAGCAGATTTGCTATGGTCCGATCCCCAAGACCCAAATGACAAAACAGCAGATAAATCCAAACAAAAATCCAAGCAAAAAACCAAGTCCAAGTCCAAATCGCAGTCCTCTTTCTCTTCGAATTGGAAACAAAACGACAGGGGGGTGTCTTACTGTTTCAACGAGACAGTAGTGAAGAAATTCTGCTCTGATTTTGATTTTGATCTGGTTGCCAGAGGCCATATGGTTGTCGAAGACGGGTATGAATTCTATGGCAAGAGACGGTTGGTGACGATTTTTTCAGCTCCCAACTATTGTGGCGAGTTTAACAATTGGGGTGCAGTTATGAATGTGGATAAGAAGTTGATGTGCAGTTTTGAACTGCTCAAACCAAAGGAGAAAAAATAAGATGTATGGATCACCCTTTTTTTCCCCATGCAAACAAGTAGACAGAGTGTATGAAAATCACCTGCAAGCATCTACTTTTCTGCAACCTTTTCTTTTCTATTAGATGCGTTTTATGACTTTACTTTATCGATATTCCCAGTTTATTTTTACTTATGAGACTTTTTTTCTTTTTCCACCCATTTTTTATTTATATCACCAATATGGGCCATTTAATGTGTCCCGATACGAAGTACCTTCTATATTTGAATGCATTAATGTATACAATATTATACAATATTTCAACTCAGTTAGTGACAATTTCCGACGCTGCTTTAGAGAGTCGATTCATGATTGCAAGCCCCTGTTCATCTTCCTCCACTCCTTCGATGAAAACAATGTCTATTTTTTCAAGATCGGCCTTTCTTAATGCTGAGAAGATGTTTCTTTGGATTTGTTCGCCGTGTTTACCCAGATCCACCACAGACACTAGATTGAAGGAGGCGGTTGACTCAGGAACGTTGTTCCAGTGTTTGGCTCTCAGGATGGCGATTCTTTTGTTTGCCAGGTCATGTCTGCCCCGTGACACCCAATTGCTGATATCCAGCACTGCGTCCTTTGAGTTTTCGAACAGAATCACCTTGGCAGCTGGAGAGTAATGTTTATATTTCATTCCTGGAGTACGCACCTTTTCGTACTGTCCAGCGGTTTTCTTGCCCAGCACAATGTTTTCCCATCCATGACCAATGCTTTTCAGACTTTCAAGGCTGATACCCCCTGGTCTGAGCAGCATTGGAGGATCCACGGTTCCATCGACAACGGTACTTTCCAGCCCGACAGAACAGTCTCCGCCATCAATGATGAGGGGGATTTTTCCGTGCAAATCGTGGTAGACATGTTCTGCTTTTGTGGGAGAAGGTTTGGTGGAAGCATTTGCACTTGGTGCTGCCAAAGGGAGCCCGGAGTATTCGATCAGGGCCCTGGCCACCTTATTTTCAGGCAATCTGACCGCAAATGTGTCCTGGCCGGCGGTCACGAGACTGGAGACCGGGTTTTCGGCGCTGGTTGGCAACACAATGGTCAAGGGACCAGGCCAAAAGCGCTCAATCAACGGCTTGTAGATGTCAGGTATGCTAGTCTTGAAGACATTTTGGATCATTTGCACGCTGGAAACATGGGAAATCAACGGGTTGTCCGACGGCCGATTTTTGGCCTCATAGATACGTCGGACCGCTTCGGACGATATCGACGACCCGCCTAGACCATACACTGTTTCTGTCGGAAACGCAACCACTTGCGAATCGTGCAACAGTTGCGATGCTTGTTGCAACACCTGTTCTGTGTCGTGATCTTCAATTTCCAGTTTACCTGCATCATTGAAGACAATCTTTTCCGGCTCGATTTTCGCCACTTTGGTATCAAAACTGCGTGTCACACTCATCTGTCTGCAAAACTTGAAATTCCGGCGCCCAATATGCTGCATCAGCTTTCCCCAAACGCCCGAATCGATGTCAAAAGTGTCTGTTTGACATGTCTTATCTCGTAATTTTTCACATGAATATTTTTTTCCACTGGACTTGTGTTTTTCCCGCGAGAGTCTTGGATGAGTGTGTGCGAACCTGGTTTTCACGGGGGGAAAACGCAGAAAAAGATACTCTCCGCTGGGCGTTTCTGAACGAAGACGTTCGTTCACGGGCGGATTGAATTTTCTGTCAAGGAGGTGCGCAGTGTTTTTTTCCGCACTCCGTGAATTCGGACTTGACAAGAATGATGGAAATGGAAGATTGAAGGGTCAACTGGAAGTTGGTTGTGGGTGGGGCCAAAAAAGCTCGAAAGGACAACAAATGAGTAGAGGAACGAATATCCAAAGACATGAAATTTGAATAAAGAAAGAATAATTCCGCAAAGAGATGAGATGGTAAAAAGGTATTGGAGGTGTTTTCATTAATATGTGATAGCAATAACAATATTCCAGAATTTTGCAAAAAGATGGAATAGACAATCTTCATCAGATGTGATAATCATCCATGAAAGGTCGATATGTGTCACTTCTAAACACTCGTAGAGTCCGTTACAAAATATAGCACACGAAATGAATTCGAAAATGTGATGGCTTAACATGATGAAATTATAATCTTGAATCATGTAGTCACAATATGTCTTATAATCCAAAAATAGACTCCACCGGATCAATCATTTTTCTCCACCGGATTGTTAAACGGAAAACTCCATTCAACCACTTCAAAAACTTGGGAAGCAACAATATATTCACTCCCCCCGTTCCCCCACTCTCACCATCTCCAACACTCCAATCAATCATCGTGACTCCAATCAGAACACCCTTTCTTCAGTGCAAACTCGACATGTTTCACACACACAACGCACACTTTTCCAGATCAAGTCTCTGAATCACGGCCAAGCCTCCATTTGCGCGGCTCAGCCAACTTAACTATGGTCTGCGCCACCTCGTGCGTGGCGCACTCTTCATTGCCATGAATTTTGCTGTTTTCCACAGATCGGAACAGCCTGTCTCTGTCTCTGTTTTATTGCTTTTGGATACAGACAATGTTCGGGTTTGCTAAGAAGTTGGTCAATACCATAGAGTCGCAGCTTGGTGGCGAGCCAGTGAGCAATTTCAATGGTGGCGGAATCGACGAAAACCGCCTGGGACTAAGGATCCTGTCAGTGAAAACCAACTCCATTGCATTCAACAGTGGATTGGAGTCGTGGTTTGACTTCATCATTGCCTTGAACGGCACCGATATAACGGCATATTTGGAAATCAACACGGAAACCGGTCGGGTGGGGTATGGCAACTTGTTCAATTACATTCGACACGAGGTGGAGGTTGCAAATGCCGACTTGACTTTCAGTGTGTTCTCCTCCAAAGGTGGTTTGGTAAGGGACGTGGTGATACGTGCTGCGGATATAAAAGAAGCCATTTCGGCACATCCACCGCAATTGGAAGAAACCAATCTCATGGATGACGAACCGACCATCCAATGGACCCCGAAAATTGGGTGTTTGTTCCAACTCAACCCGCTGAGAACCGGGTTTTTCACATGGCATGTGTTGTCTGTGACTGGCAATTCTCCTGCCTTTCTGGCAGGAATCATGCCCGATGAATACATCATCCAGGCTCAAGATGGTTTGCTTGCCTTTGGAGGTGAAGATCTGCTAGGAAAGGTTCTGCAATCCCAGTATTCGAAATCAGGAGACGGATGCGAAGTGGTGCTGTACGTTTACAACCACCAACAAGACTGCATAAGACCAGTTAGAGTCATCTTGAAGAGCGGAAATCTGTGGGGCGGTAGAGGTATTCTTGGATGCGATGTGGGTTATGGCTTATTGCACAGAATCCCTGAGGTTATTGGCAAATATGAAAATACCCAACATGACAGTACCTTTACTGCGGATGCCAACACCTTCAACACGCTTCCAGAAACCACAATGTCGCATACTCCGGAATTTCTGGATATCAATACCTTAACTGCTCCGAATTTCAGCAAAGATTCCACAAGCTCGGAAACTATCGACCAAGCTTCCAACGCCGTTGCCGTACATAACCACCGAAAACCAGCCAAACAACACAAATTGGACCTGGATGATTATTTCAATGAACAAACTAAACTAAGCAAAGACGCAGATTTTGGTTCTGCCTCAAAACCAGCGGTTTCGGTCCCACCTCCGCCAATGAAAAAGGCCTGATGTACTCCATAAGATAACAAAATGCACGAATTAGCGTATAAAGTGATATAGATCCGTAGTAGTTGATAAACCGTATGCACAAAACAAAGAAACCTGCAAACATAATTTGCACACAAATAACTTCTCTAATGGAAATGAATAATATATTAAATTTTCTGGACCGATCACATGGCAACAAGCATCAACTATCAACAATGTCGTAAAGTTTCTCTAGATCGTAGGTTTCTCTCCAATGATCACCATATCTAATAATGACAACAATCAGTACACTCAACACAGCACACACCCCTGCACATATACTGAACAACACGCCGGTGCCCAAAGCCTTGATCAATGGCTCTGTAACAAAGGAAACGCCTGCTGCCATAATCATTCTCACAAAATTACTCAATGCAATACCAGTTGCACCTTTTCCGGGCAGACAATCCGCCAAATATGTGACGGTGACACCGATGACAATCATCTGTGCAAACCCAAAGACTGCCGTTCCAATCAACGGCGTGACCCAATGCTCACCATACTCCAAGCACCAGCCAGTGATAAGCAACGAACACGGCAAAAGAGCAGCTGCCACATAGACGTTGATACCAAATCTTGCTTCAGGAGCAATGATGCCGTATTTCTCAATTTTCTTTTTCAAAAGATAATCGTTGAATTTACCACCCCAAATAGATGCAATAAAGTAGGTGACCGAGTTTGGAATATAGACAAGACCAACCAGCACAGGAGAAAAGTTGTAGGGCTGTTTGGAATACATGTAAGTTAGAGTCATGTTCTGAACGTACAAAACGGCAAAACAAGGTGCCGAATACGCTATAGCCAAAAACACGGGCGGGTATCTGACAAAAATAAGAGCCTTCAACGGTGAGTACAGATATATCTTCATATAGTGCAACGCCAATTTCAATTTGCTTCCATGGGTGAGTTCATGGATATTTTCCAATTCCTCTGCCACAGAACCCCTTCTCCGTTTTTTGTTTTCAAGAAATGTGTTGGTATTATTAGTGGCTATTTTTGATAATGGAACCACGGAATCCATTATAGGACCATCTTCGTCGTCGTCATCTTCATCGTTTTGCAGATCAGTTTCTGGATAATCTATTGAATTAGCCCGATTTTCATCCCCAACAGTTCTGGCACTTGTTGTCACCACAGAACTTCTTCTTTCATGGCTAGCGTCAGCACCTCGACTTGGCTTCCTTCTGGATACATCCGTGTTCCCTTTGACACTGGCAAACGATCGCCGGGTGGACATTTTGGTCAACAGTTTATTGAGATGTTCCACTTCTTCCTCAGCAACTAGATCATCACCATCTGTTGAATCGCTTATTGCTTCAGATTCAATTGACATGATATCCATGGCGTCGGGTACCGCATTTTGAGTTGGTGTATTTGTGTTGTAATGTCTAGTCAAAGCAACAGGATTGCTTTGGATCTTGTTTGATTGAGGTTCTTGAGGTGCTTTTGGAGTCATGTCGGTTTTGGTGGACTCATCCGTGGAATTAGACCCGTCAATTTTTGACTCCTGGTCGTTTGTTTTAGGAATGACGGCCTTTCTTCGATCTCTGAGGATCTTTCTGATGGCTTCCCGATTGTCCTGTTTTCTCAACGTTTCAGGGAGGAAGAAGACGATAAGCAGACAAGAGGCGCCACTCAAAATCACCAAGAACCATTGTGTGGCTCTCCATCCAAATGCTTTGTTACTGGTGATGGCACCACCGATAATGGGACTCAGAAGCGGTCCTGCCAAGGGTCCCAAATAGAACAAGCCCATGGCAGCCCCTCTTTTGGTGATGGGGTACAAATCACCAATTGTGCCCGCTCCCACACTCTGAACACTGGCAGCACATCCACCAGACAGAACACGGAAGCCAATCAACTTGTTCACGTCCGACGACAATGCACAGCCGATGGTGAAACACAGATAGAGAAAGAAAGACACAATGTAGATGGACCGTCTTCCATGTCTTTCGGACAGGTTACTCCACCACAACGGAATCACACCCAAAGTGATCAAATAGACCCCAATTGCGATATTCAAGATGGTCACGGTTGTTTTGAGGTCTCTGATTGCATCGTCACTGGCCGGCAGGAGAATGGACGTACCCATTGGACCAAGCATAGCACAGAATGCAATCACAAACACAATGAACCTGCGGAGACTAACAGGCATTTTTCTGGAGTCCTGGTACTCTGGAATGAGACACATACGGGAGAAAAGCCCTCTCCGTTGGCCTTTGGGCACTATCTGTGTGTCATCTATATGGATGGTTGTGATTTTGGACAGCAGCGTGTTAGATTTGTGTATTTTCACGCTTCCGTTGGTAGTCTGGCCGTTCAGGCCATTCTTGTTGCTCTGAACCTTTTCAGGAACCGAATCTATCGACATTGAAGACAAAGACGAGCTGCTATCCAAGACATGGTCTGTATCATCCACAGCTGACTCCGCAGCGTCGTCTGCTCCTCCAGTTCGCTCTCCAGCACCTGTTCCAGACACCTTCACGCTCTGCAATCTCTGCACCTCCGATGGTCGTCTGCTGCTATTCATCTCACACAAGCCACAGCTGTCTTATCATCAACAAAACCTGTTTGACACCAAGATGTGTCACACTTTCATTCCCTGTAATGCAGGAATCCTTTGTTCTTTTATACAAGTCCGAGCAGTGAGAAAAAATGCGTTTTTCATGATCGGAAGTGCTGCTGTACAATTCCGGCGCTGGGAACAGATCAATAAAAGATGTGAAAAGAGGGAGAACGAGACCAGAATGGATAATCGAATGGAAGTGTGGGTGGGTTGATATACAGCGGTCGGGGGAGAATAATGGGGTTGTCAAACAGTGGTGGATTTTGAGAGGGAAAAAAGAAAATCAGTGGGGAAACAACAATCGGAAGCAAAATTCACCCGGCTCCCATCAATGCTCCCAGAAACTCCATATAGGTTCAGAGACTGTAGAAATGGACATGCCAACATATAAGTATCAGTATATATTATGTATTTTACACAAAAAATGGTAAGACACACCATTGGCCTACCGGAAAGCAGCAGCCACAAGGTCATGGAGCTCGGATTCGTCCATCAGAGTGTAATCTTCAGCAGCAGGAGGATTGCCAGTCTCAACATCAACCGACTGGCCATCATTACCATTAACAACAGCCTCAGCCGCAGATGCAATGGCATCTTGTGGAGTATTCATCAAAGCCTCACTAGAAATCTCAGAAGTAACCGGTTGGGTCGACATGACAGGCTCGGGATTGACTGTAGTTGCCACGGCAGAGCTGGGTTTAGGCGTCGAAACCTTGCTTTTGTCACCAGAAGCATTCATCAAGTATGGAGGAATCTCAAGCTTGTGTTTGATGTAAAAAAGCTTCCAGTTCCGAGCCTTGTCTTTCAATTGTAAACTGGTTCTGTTCTTCAAATGTTCGTTGATTTCACCCCCGGCTCCGTAAAGCTCAAGAATCGCCGTCCAATGGGTCCCCTTCTTCATCAAACCTTCCTTTAATGCGTTCTCTTCCTCGGTGGTCCAGGTTCTTCTGAAAGTGGATGGTCTGTTTTGCTTTATCTTCTTTGCAGGCACTGGAGGCTTCTCAGCATCTCCATCAGCCAAAGACCCGAAATTCCGCTTATTGTCCCCATTGCTATCTTTATGGCCATTACCATCATCAGTGCGTTTCTGGTTTTGACTGTTTTGCAGCGATCCCGACCCGTCGCCTCCCATCGCATTATTCGTCGATTTGACGCTACCTTCTTCCTTTGCTTCTCTATTATGCATGGATAGAAGCGACGCCTGTCTCAGAATGTTCAGCTTCTCAAGTTCCGAGGTGAGTTTTCCTTTGGCACCCCAAATCAAGAATCCAACATTTCGGGAAACATATTCAAGAAGATCGTTCAAAAACTTGATCCATTCATATTTCTCCATCAATGAACTATCTGTACTGGCTTCTAGCAGAGTTTGTTTTCGGAAGTCACAACGGTTCAAAAAGTCTAGTTCTGCTGGCGTGAAAAGAGTAGAGTTTCTTTCTATCTTAATTTTATCAAAGTCAAAGTATGGATCCTTTCTTCGTATTAGAATCTCCGCCATATTGTCCGGGAACAAATCGTGTATGATTTCTTCTTTGGAACGATCTCCCAATTCAATGGCAGAAATATATGCTTGTGTTTTCAACTCCAAATAAAGAATCGCCTGAGGTTTCAGGAACTTGGTATGAAACTTCATCTTCTTGGTGGATTTGACGGTGTAGGTGTCTATTGGATCTCTCAATCTTGCCAGTGTGTCTGATTGTAACAAACTCAGAGAATCAGAAGGGTCTAGACTCTGAGGAGGACAAAACACATCCAGAAATGCCTCGTTAAGGAAAAAGAACCCTAAATCAATCAAACCCAACGTGGCAAGTAAAAAGGTTGCTAGGTTGACTTTTCTCAGCGTTCCTTCAATGGTATCTTCTCTTCCATGCAAAAAATCAGGTGCTTCGGTTCCATATTTCCACAAACCAAAGGTGACATTTTCAACAGTGAAAAACGGACTGTCTTCAGAATTGTAAATTCTTTTTGTTGTTTCAAATAATTCCACCAGATTTCCAAACGCTATTCCTGTATACGATTCTCTATTGGATACCAATTCCATGACCTTTTGATATGGCCCTTTTGCAATAATTCGCAAGATTTGAGTTGCCAAATTATCAAGAACTGGCAAGGTATTGACTAGCATTTGGACATTGAATGATAGATTATCTGGGGCATCAATGATCAGTGGTAGAGCCGAGAGTTGGGCATTAGTATGGGTTGCTTCTTTGAACTTGGAAGCTTTATTTTGTAAAAGAGTTTTGTACGCTTTCAACACACTCTCGGTCCCACTTGTTTTGAAAAGTTCACTATTGGAAGGTATGGACAATCCTTTATAAGTGCTGGTGGAGGTGGGTAAGATTTGGGTCAAAGAATCAATTCCTGACATTTTCGATTTCTTCTTGACAATATCTGACGAGTTTTGCTTGATGGTTGTATCTTGTGGCTCCTTTGTTTTATTATTTGAAGATATATTTGATTGATTGTCCGAGGATGGAGTTGGTTGGTTATTTGAAGAAGTGCTGGTGTTTGATGTTTCTGGTTGGATGCCCTCTTCATTTTTAAATGTTTGCGTAGGAGTCTGAAGTGGCGTTTGTTGTATATTATCCATACTATGACTGACGGATGCAGACTCTGGTTGTGAAGTATGTGAGGAATTGCTAGTTTGTGTATTCTCTGTGATGTTTGATATTTGTTCTTGTTGATTTTCTTGGTCTGTTTTAGTTTCTGGCTGAGGTTGCGTAAAGTTTGGTTTTTCCACTTGTTTATTTGCATTTTCATCTGTTGTTGTTACATTATCGGAAATCAATTTTTGTAAATGGATGTCGAATTCTGCATCTGAAATATTGTCCATATCAAGATTCAACTCCGTTTCTAGAAAGTCCAGTTCGTTTTTACTCAATCTTCTTTTTTTGAAATTGTTTGACAAGGCCGTCAAATCTGTCTCAATTTGATTCAATTCTTGATCAAACACCGCTTCTTGGGCATCTGTATTGGTATTTTTGGTGGTCTCAGCGGCATTATCCACTACAGCTATTTCTGCCGCTTGCAAATCTTTCTTTTCTCCATCATTGTCTTCATTAATTAGCTGCTGATTTCTTTCAACATCACCAATTGGATCGTTGGCACTTTCTGACATTATTTTCGCCGCCTCTTGTTCCACTGTCAACAGAGCTTGCTTTTCCTGCTCATCTATATCCGCCATGCTGTTTCCTATGTCACCAAATCAATCCGTTTCGAAATCTATTCTTTTTATAATCAACTACCTGGAAAAGAAACAAAAGTTCTTCAACAAAACAGGAAAAAAAGAAAACCCCTTCAATGATATAGAAAAAAGCTCCGTGTAAAACAATCTATAGTTTCAGATAAACAAAAACAAGAGGAAAAAAATACAAAAAAAAAATATATACAGATCTCAAAAGTCGTCGATCGACGCAAAGATGGCCGGTGGCAAATTGCAACCACCCCACAATTGTGGCAAATGAGGTCTGGCTGCGTCGCGAAACGCGTCAGCTCTTCGCCGTTTGATATCTTCAATCCAAGTTATATGCACACGCTCAGCATTTACAGGCCTGTAGTTGAAGCTGATTACAGTGACAGTGGAGATACTGCTAGGGAATCATTGGGTTTGGTGTTAGAAACGCGTTGAAACCAGTTGTATAATGTCAGCACCATATATGGATGTTCACACGGTGTCGGTTCTACCTCCGGATTCGGATCTGGACGAGCAGAACAGTGAGATTGTAAAGGCGTTTAAAGGGTTTATCCTAGAATTCCGGGTCAATAACGAGTTTGTGTACCGTGCGCAGCTTAGAAAAAACATCCTGAACAAGGAGTTCAAGCTGGTGGTTCATTCCGAACACATCATTGCATATCATGATGAATTGAATAACAAGCTGTACGAGAATCCCAAGGAAAATGTTCCGTTGTTTGAAAGAGCCATAACAGACATCGCCAAGCGTAATATTTATCTGACCAACGAAGAGGTACCAGAGCTGTTTCCTCGATGTCAGCTGATTCTACTGTCCAACGACAATAAAGTGTCGATTAGAGACATTGGATCAGAACATGTGTCGAAAATCATCAAGTTGTCTGGTATTGTCATCAATACCACCATGCTGAACTCCAAGGCGTCTGATCTCACCCTGACCTGCAGAAGTTGCAGACACATTTTGAAAATCAGCTCTGCTGGAAGAATGGGAATGCCGGAATACCCAAAACGATGCGCACGAGAAGACAACATCCCTGATAACCCAGACACAAAATGCCCCCCAAACCCGTATGTGGTCGTCCATGATAAATCTCTATTTATCGACCAACAAACAATCAAATTGCAGGAAACGTCTGATATGGTTCCTGTCGGAGAGCTTCCTCGTCACATCACAGTATTTGTCGATAGATATTTGTGCAATAGCCTGGTTCCCGGCACCAGATGTGAAATTGTCGGAATCTTCGACACTTTCCAAAAGAGAGTCAAGAACTCGCAATCTGTGAACAACGTTGCATTGAGAACCCCATATATCCGGGCTCTTGGGTATCAAACAGAATCCGATATTATAAGGTCAGGAGGTCTGGAACGACTGTTCACTCCAGAAGAAGAAGAGGAATTCTTGGCCATCTCAAGGTTGCCTGATTTGTATGATAGATTTGTCAAATCCATTGCGCCTTCCATCTATGGTAATGAGGATATCAAAAAAGCAGTGACTTGTTTGCTATTTGGTGGTTCCCGTAAACTGTTACCCGATGGAATGAGATTGAGAGGAGACATCAACGTGCTTCTATTAGGTGATCCCGGTACTGCCAAATCCCAGCTTTTGAAATTTGCCGAAAAAGTGTCTCCAATATCCATTTACACCTCAGGTAAAGGTTCTTCTGCTGCTGGTTTGACAGCTTCTGTGCAGCGTGATCCAGCAACAAGGGATTTCTACCTTGAAGGTGGTGCCATGGTGTTAGCTGATGGCGGTGTTATTTGTATCGATGAATTCGACAAAATGAGAGAAGAGGACAGAGTGGCCATTCACGAAGCAATGGAGCAACAAACCATTTCCATTGCCAAGGCAGGTATCACGACTGTTTTGAATTCCCGGACATCGGTTTTGGCTGCTGCAAACCCCATTTTTGGTAGATACGACGACATGAAAACAACTGGTGATAATATTGATTTTCAAAGTACAATTTTGTCCAGATTTGATATGATTTTCATTGTCAAAGATGGCCACAACGCCAACAGAGACATGTCCATTGCTCAACATGTGATGAATGTCCACACCAATGGTGGTAGCAACGAGCAACAGATCGAGGGAGAAATTCCTATTGATTTAATGAAAAAGTATATTCAATACGCCAAACTGAAATGTGCTCCGAGATTATCTAGTGAAGCCGCCGAAATGTTGAGCTCGAACTTTGTGGCCATCAGAAAGGAGGTTAAACTCAAGGATGCACAATCTGCAGAAAAATCGTCAATTCCAATCACAATCAGACAACTGGAGGCAATCATAAGAATCACCGAATCATTGGCCAAGATGGAACTTTCACCTGTTGCAAACATTCGACACGTTGAAGAAGCCATGCGTCTGTTCAATGCATCCACTATGGACGCCATCAAAGAAGGAAACCACGACAGTGCCGAAGTGATGAATCAAATTTCCAGAATCGAGGCCCAGATAAAACAGAGATTACCAATTGGATGGAGTACTTCCTACAATACTTTGAGAAGTGAGTTTGTTGAAAGAGGTTCTTTCAGCATGGATGCACTGAACAAATGTTTGAGTATTTTGGAAAGAAGAGAGGTGATTCAATTCCGAAGCAACAGAACCAAGGTTTTCCGATCCGGTGTCAATTGAGAAACAAAATGTTGTTTTTCCCAAAAAGGTGTTTTGTTTTCATTATGGTTTGTTTAGTTGTATATTTATAAAGTTGTATTTTATTATATAGAAAGGACACTCTTTCCACGCTTTAAGCAATAACATGGAAGCCTTGCTTACCCTTGTTTAAACCCTTTTGGACGATCTTTTCAATTTCAAAAGGATCACTGGTAATTCCAGTGAGGTTTTCATAGCCATTTTCGGTGACCAGAATGTCGTCTTCAATTCTGACACCACCAACATACATGTATTTCTCAACCAGGTCCATGTTGACATATTTCTTTTGTTCCTCCGATATGTGTTGGATCAAGAACGGTGAGAAATAGATACCTGGTTCGTCGGTGACCACCATTCCTTGCTGAAGTGTTCTTCTGAGTCTGAGATATCTCAATTTGGGGTTTTCATCGTCATAGTTGGGACGTCCTCCGACATCGTGGGTGTCCATACCCAGCAAATGACCCAGACCATGAGGATAGAACCAAACAGACACGTTGGAGTCGAATATTTCGTCCTCTGTACCGTTATGGAACAGACCCAAGGAAATGAAGTGTTTGATCAGCACTCTATGTGATAAAAAGTGCAAATCGTCCCATTCGACACCGGGTTTGATTTGGTCCATTACTTGGAACTGCATGTCTCTGACAGCCTGATATATTTCCAAGTGTTCTTTGGAGAATTTACCGGTGATTGGGAAGCATCTGGTCACGTCGGTGGCATAGCATTTCCACTCTGCTCCGGCATCGATGAGAACAGACGTTTTTCCGTCCATTGGGTCGTCATTTTTCACATAATGCAAGGTTCCACAAGAAGGACCCGAGCAGCAGATTGGGTCATAGGCTTGGAATTTGGAGCCTTGTCTGATGGAATGATAGACAAACTCTGCATGGAGATGGGTTTCATTGGTTTCGATTGGCAGCGCAGACATGACGGCCATATGGCAATTATCGGTGATTTTGGCAGCATGTTTCATCAATGCGATTTCAAAGTCATCTTTGATCATTCTGGCTTCATCCAGGGCGTAGAAAAAGTCCGGATCCTTGGCTACCACCAATTCCGAGAAGGGCTTTTGGGAATATTCATCGGTGTCCGTTGTATAAACGGTGGTTCCGTCATTTTGCAGGTCTTTCAAGGCTTGTAGAATTTCACTTTGATACGAAACTGCATCCACGTCGTAGCACTCTAGTGTTTTTTCAACAGAAAGAGGCAAACCGCTCCACATGATATCATCTTGGTCGATTTCTGGCAAGAACACCGTCAGTTTCTGTGTTTTCAACTCGTACAGAACATATGCTCCGGAGATGGTTTCCAACCCAGTCAAATAATGGAAATATCTATTTTGTCTCAGCGGTTTGGTCTGGTCGCAATATGGATAGCTTTCCAACGTGGCCGAAGCTATGAAAAATGCCGTGTTTTCTGCTTTGGTGGCAGCTTTCTTGGACAGAAAATGTCTAGCAACAATTTTGGCGTGGGATTTCGCAGGATACTTCATCATGGCACGTTCTTTCGTTCAATTGGAGATGAAAGGAAACCAAAGAAAGGAAACAGCAGAGAAAGAAAGGAAAGAAAAGAAAAGAAAAGACCAGAGATAAGACCAACTCGTCTCGCAGCAGCCACAGATGGATCCGAGCAACGGACCCTGATGCCGTTGAGAATTTACGTATTATCCGCACCATCAGAGGGCGCTCCGTCCCGCTCCACGCTGTTTTTTTTCCTCGGAGAGAAACCACCTCTTTAGGTTCGGAGACGTCGAAGTGGTGAAGAACGGCCGGTTGGGAGTTTGACACGAGTCGTAATGGAGGTTCAGTTGCACGAAGACAACAAGAGAACCAGCCAGGAGGTGGACGAATTTGCCGATCTGGACGATTGCAGAAGTGTAAAGAAGAGAAAGCCCACCGTAAGTAATGATGGACGGTACTTGAACACCATCAACAGAAAGGTGCTCAATTTCGATCTCCCAGCAATATGTTCAGCTAGCTTGGCCACAAGTAATATCCACGTATGTCTAGTGTGTAACAAGTATGTGCAGGGGTGTTCGAGCAGTTCTGCGGCATATCGACACGCCGTAGAGGCCAACCACCATGTGTTTCTGAACCTGGACAGTGGAAAATACATGATTCTACCCGAACAGCAGGCGTTGGACGTCCACCGTGCTGAAGATGTCCACGATATCACGGAGTTGGCGTTTCCCGTCTTTTCCAAAGACACAATTGGCAAATTAGACTCGGTTCCGATGGACGGAACCACGCTGACCAAACACCAATACCCGGTTGGTTTTGTGTTTCTGTCCGAAGATGTGACAGACAAGGTCCAGAACAGCAACGATCAAGACCCACACTTCAACACCAAACTGCACAATGCCTTATATTATGCATTATCACACACATCCCGACTTCGAGATTATCTCTTGACATATCAACCACAAGACGAGTCCAAAAAACTCACCAACGAACTCTCCAAATTGACCAAGAAAATATGGTGTTTGAACCTCTTCCGAAATCACGTTTCGTCCCTCTCAATTGAACAGTATCTCTCCACGGTTGCGAATGTGGATAAACTGACGGATCTGAAAACGTTCTACATGTGGTTCATCAATTCTCTGAGCAAAGAGAGCCCCAGTTTGATCAAGTCGTTGTTTGTGGGTAAATTGAGAACGAAATCAAACAACAAATCAGTCAAATTCACCATGATAACGGCAAAACTGCCCCATGTGTCGTTGTTCAAAGACGGATCCACCCCAACAATTCAGCAATACCATCTTCTCGATCTCATCCAACAGAACCAATACACCATTGAGAAGTTCCCCCAGTATCTGGTTGTGTGGATCGACCGTACCACGGACAACACCTTTGATGGAATCAACCAGAAACTGAACCTGAACGTGGTCAGATTCAACCCGGACAGCTTGAAGTTGGGTCCCGCTAATGACGCCGAATATAGATTGGTAGCCAATGTGACATGCCACAACGTGACCATGATACTGGACAAGGCACGGGGGATCTGGCGGGAATACAACGGTAGCAACATGAAAGAGATCCACAAAGACCTGATGGTGTTGTCCAACAGCCAGTTCCAAGTATGGGAAAAGAAAATCAACACATTACAACACTTAAAAGTATAGAGTATACCTCCTTTATATAATCAACCTATTGACATTACTGGTGACGATGGAGACGTTGTTGTCTTCGATGAGTTCGTCGGCGGTTTCTGCCAGATGTTTCTTAGGGTCCTGGTTACCGACGTATCTGGTCTTGAGCTGGTCTTCTGTGAGTGTCTTCTCTTCTTGGATTCTTTCCACATACTGTTTGGCCACCTTGACGAGTTTTTTGGATCCTTCCAGATTGGCGCAGTCCCGGTGGTCGTAATTGTCCACCTTCAGGCCGCTGGTCCATTCTTTTTTGTGCAAGTTCAGCAGCATGTCGGTTTCTTTTTCTGTTTTGCGGTAGTCGATGTTCATGGAGTAGTAGCTTCTGTTGAGTCCGTGCAGAAGCGCCTGGATGGACGGCTTGTTCAGCAGACCCGTGTTGGACGTGGTTTGTCTGGCTTCCTGGCCCATCATCAGCACCTGCGACGGAATGGATCTGAACGCATCTATCACCACCTTTCCTTTGACACTCTGGATGGGGTCTATCACCACCGCCACCGATCTAGGGTTCAATTGTTCAAAGCTCTGTTGCGTGTTCACGTCCACACTCGATAGCCAGCACCCGAACCCTGGATGCGAATGGTACCAGCCCACCACCGTCTGGTCTCTTCCGGTTTGTTTCAGCATGTCCATCATCTTGGTCTGGAAAACATCGTCCACCGCCTCGACTGACACCCCGGTACCGCTCTGCGGCATGGCAAACACGTCCACCACCGTGATGGTGTAGTCGTCGACGATCTCGCCCAGCATGAGCCCCATCACCTCCATTGGAACCCCGGCCCGTCCGTGCTTCAGCATCTTCAAGAGCGCCAACGACGAGATGTAAATGGTCTCGGCGTTGTCGATCGCCGGCGTGTCCTGGAACCCTGGTCCGCCCATGCCGCCCATGCCGCCCATACGGCCACCTAACAACGACTGAAATCTGTCCATCTTCTTCTGCTCTGTGTACGTGTCTCTTGGTCAGGAAAAACACCAAGGGCAAAACCACGCTCAGCAAAGATTCAACATGAACCCGCTCAACTGGTTTCTATATAAGGGCGCGTTTGCCCTCACGCATTCTGGGAGCAACGTCTGTTGGTGGGTGGAGCGGAGAGTGTGGTTGGCGGTTTGGGAGGGAGAGTGTGGTTGGCGGGGTGGCAGTGGAGGATGGTGGGGTGGTAGCGGAGGATTTGTAGAGACGGTGATGTTAGAGATTGTAGATACATGGTTGTGGGGAGGGTTTATGGTGACATGTTGGAACGGAAGCGGAAGCTGTTAAAAGCATTGGTTTCAACCACTGGTGTGTAGATTCCGATTGTAGTATTGGAAATAGAAATCCTTTGGCGGCGGCGGTGGTGGTGGCGGCGGTGGTGGTATTGGTGCCTTTCTGGGAAGAATAAACAAGAAGTGCCGACTATTGATGGGAGCGGATGAATGAAGTATAGAATCAATTGCAGGATAGCAGGTTGGTATTTGAGTTTGGATGCATTTTTAGCAGTGGAAAAATGAAGTGCCACTTTGGCGACTTGATATTAGTGCTTTTGCAGTCGAGTTAGTCACTATCCAACATGAATCACATGTGGTATTTTAGTTGTATTCAAACCATGATATCATACCCAAAATAGCTTTCAAAGATTTTTCGTACTTGTGATCATCCATTTTCCGTTAAACCAGGATTAGATAACCTGAAGTCAGAAATAACCCATAAATGAAACAACAATGAAATATTTGATGAAGATTGTGCAAAGTTTATGTGTCAACTGGATCTTCACAGGAGGAAACATTGTTTAGATTTGAATTTTTGATGGCATGGTTCCCCCTCATCATTTTCTTGATTGTTGTGTTAATATGTCAAGATGTTTAGTTTTATCTTTTGTCTCAATTGAAACAACTAAATTGCACTAAATTACCATAAGGAGTTTGCGGGAAAAAGAAAATCAGCACTAATGAGTTTCATTTTTGAAATTGGGTAAGAACAAACAAGGTAGAAGAATGGCCATTTATTTTTGAAGGTGCTTGTATTTTTCAGGTGGTTGTATGTCAGCGTTATCGAATAATGTGATCTTCAATGTATAATTATACGGAACCGCATTGATGGCAAGAACTTTTCATTATCCCAAATCACAAATAACAAACTGCATCAGATATCATTCATCCAAAACACAAAGACTATTTCAAAATACATAATAATAATTTAGGGACTTTTTCATCATTATAGATGAAGAATTTGATGCAAAATATCTACTAAAAATACAGAACCAAGGTTCATATAAAGATGGGATATCAAAATAGTGGTTTCCTTTAGTGTCTGTTTAGGAGAAAATGTCCATTAATGAAACTAGATATTGTGGGTCTTTATCAATTCAAAATGTCAAGGCCGCCATTTTGCTTGCAAAATTACAAAAATTACAAGAAATAAGACATCAAACGGCACTCACATTGGCTAGAGGAAAACACTACTGGTATTTATAAGGAACCACTTTATCCCCCAAAGATTAACATTATCCAATTATCTGATTATCTTACTCCACAGATAAGCTTCAAAATATCAAATCATGTTGTCTACTCTGTCGCTCGTCTTCCAATATGCTCCCATACCTAATATGGTTCCAACTTTTCATATCCATTACCCAACTCATCCAACCTCATATCTCTCACTTATCCAGCCAAACTATTTCCAAAACTCTTCCATTTCTCCACATATCAGTTCTCCAACTTTCCCACACTCCATTGTTCAACCATACTTCCCACCCCATGTCTCTCTACCCAACCCAGTACCGCTTTCCAAACCTCCTCTAACCGCACCATGCTCCCATCTCGTGGTCCCGCGAGCTCTCGCCATGTTCTTGCTTCTTCACCGGACTGTTTTAGATTGATATGGAACGCTTAGAACTGATACATCCTGGGAAGTACAGACACTTGGTTGAGAGCTCCTCCCTCTAGTCATGGCAATTACATTCAATCTTTCCAAGCTTCCTATCTACGACCATTGTTTCTCCAGCGACAAGACTCACGTGGCCATCACGCAAGACCGAGACGTGCTGGTGTACGACTTGTCCAAACCAGGCAACCCGGTGTTAACGGCGACGCTGCGTCATCACGACAAGTTGGTGACGGCCTTGGACGTGTCTTCGGACGGGAAGATTGTCACCTGTTCACAGGACAGAAACGCTCTGGTGTGGACTCCTACAGCGTCCGGATACAAAGAGACACTGGTCTTGTTGAGAATCAACCGTGCTGCCACCTGTGTGAAATGGTGTCCGAATGGAACCAAATTTGCTGTTGGGTCTGCTGCCCGAGTCATATCGGTGTGCTACTTTGAGGAGGAAAACGACTGGTGGATCTCCAAACACATCAAGAAACCCATCAAGTCCACCATTCTGTCGCTGGACTGGCATGCCAACAGCGTACTGTTAGCCGCAGGGTCGACGGACGGCCATGTGCGGGTGTTTTCCAGCTTCATCAAGGGCGTGGACTCCAAACCGGATGCCACCATCTGGGGAGAAAGATTGCCATTCCAGACCCTGTGTCTGGACGTGAATGTCAATTGCTGGGTCCAGGACGTGAAGTTCTCTCCAGACTACCAATTTGTGGCAGCCGTGGGCCATGACTCCAGCGTCTTGTTCATCTATCCAGGCCACCAGGACTGCGAGGTCTCCAAGCTGGACAGAGTCAAGACGTCCAACCTCCCATTCAACTCGGTGATTTTTGCCAACAACACCAAGGTGATTTGTGCTGGTTTCGACTGTCATCCAATTGTCTTTGAAGGCGACATGAACCAGGGCTGGAAACAGACCTACAAGATCGACGACCCATCCAAGAAGCAGTCTCACCAAAACCTGGAAAACCAGTCGGCCTTGAACATGTTCAGACAGATGGATCTCAAAGGATCCACGACTCCGAAAAGCAACAATTTATTGACTTTGCATCAGAACACCATCACCACGCTTAGACCATTCCAGTCCGACTCCAACGGGTTGATCAGGTTCAGTTCGTCCGCCAACGACGGAAAAGTCATCATCTTTGACGTCTGACGTGATATCCAGAACCAGAACCCGAACCAGCACGAGAACTAGAACGAGAACCGGGGTCTTTCTTTCGCCCTTCCTTTCTTCCTTCTCTCTTTCTTCAAATACTTTACAAATTCTGTAATACAATGATAATAAAAACTAGACATACAAAACCTCACCGTCACCACCGTCACCATCGCCACCATCTCCGCCATCTCCGCCATCTCCACCGCCAGCTCAATAATGGTTGAACTGGTTGTGCATACCCAGCTCCTGTTCAATCATTCCGACAGTAATACTGTTTGGATCGATTTCGTCGTCCTCCAGACTTTGTCGAAGACCGTTTATAGCTGCCAGATGTTCGTTCTTCACATCCGTCGAGCTCTGCGGACCCTTCAGCACGGAATTGCTGGCTGTGGAGCCCAGACTGGTGTCGATGTTGCCATTCATGTCGGATTCCAGGTTTCTGTCCAGGCTTCTGTCTAGGTTTCTGTCCAGATTGGTGTCGATGTTCTCGTCGATGGAGCTGCTGGCCCGTGGTTCGCCGTTTTGGACGTGTCTCTGACTCGAATCAGCGGTGCCGTTGATATTGGCGGTTTCCGCAGCATGGTTTGTCGAATATCCCAGCTTGCCGTGCTGGCTGCCGCCGGCGACGGCTGCGGCCACGGCGACGGCCACGTCGACATCGTTGTCGTTGTACTGGTATTGCTGGTGCGAGGCCGCCAGGCCGTCCATGTCGATCTGGCTGGACTGCACCTGTGCCAGCACGTTGTGCACCGTCGACTTGAACGACGTGCTGAGAATGCCCAGCGACTTCTCCAGCTCGTTGGCCTTGGTCTGCAACGATTCCACGTCGGAGAAGTCGTTCACTGCCAATGCCTGGTTCATCTTGTCGTTGATATACTCCAGTTGTTCCTTGATTGTCTTGAGGTTGATGGCCAACGCCTGGTATTCCTGTAGCACAGCAATCTCGTCCGTCGTCATGGACCCGGAAAACATGCCATAATCAATGTTGAGAACGTCCGACATGGCTGGTTTCGGTGTGTTTACTGGAAACCACAAAAGTTGGTGTTGTGCATTGAACTAAACATGTCTCTAACAGCGTTTTCCCATGTAAAAAAAATTGGATCCGCAGTTCGAGACTGACAACCTGGGTTTTGGCGTGGGCGTGAGGAGCATGTGAGGAGGGGATGAAGAGCAAATGAATTAGAGGATAAAGAGGTGATGATATGGTAGAAATCTGGTGATTATAGAGTCAATCAATGAATATAAAAGTGTATATAATAGATTTGGGTGGTGTTGTGTAATTATCGGGATGATCTATTTGTAGTTTGTTACTTTGAGTGGATTTGGAGTGAAAATGTCATTGAAAACGTCAAACGTGGCTTGGGATATATGATTGGTTTATTAAAAAAACACAAGAGTAATCAAATTTCATGTGTATAGTTTTGTATCCAATGTTGTGGGAAAACCTCTAGAATATAGTCACAAAAGCACAATTGGCTCTGAAAGGTGTGAGTACCCCTGGAACAAAACTGTTTCGATTATACCTAGAAAAATATAACCAGTTTTTCCTTGTTCAACTTGTATTCAATAATAAGAGATATAATCATTTTGTCAATTCTCACATTGTCTTCCATTGATAGAGATCGATATGTGATCCATTCACCTTCCCGCAATCAGTTTCTAGAAGCTCGCATACTTCTACGTGAATGCAATCAACCATCATATAATATTGATATGTAAGATTGATCTCCATTTTGCGTTTCTCCAAATGTCTTCAATCAACAAGTTGAAATCACTGAAAAAAGTCGATTTTGTTTCAGTTCGCCTTTCGTCAATCTAATATTCATCAAAAGTTAGTCAATTCCTGTAATAATGTGCAGTGATCCCGTGATGTTGAGCCCTTTTGTATATTAGATATTCAATCGGGAACCTGAACATTGCCTTACAATATTGAGTTCATCACAGTCGTGTATTTATTAGCTCTTAACCGTGATTTCGTTGTACTGGTTCGATTTCTTCATCTCTAATTCTAGAAACTATTCTCCAGCTCAGAATCTATAATATAATTTTATCTCTTGGAGATAGCTTTTGGAAAAGCAGCTTCACATTGCTTTACATTGGTTTTTTTCCCTGCAACCCACTGCGGTATTCAAACTGACTAATATTGGTTCTATTTTTTTTTTTTCAAAACTCACAAATACAGTATGAAAACAATGTTAATGCCAAGCAAAATCACACCCACTGCCAATAGAAATCCCAATGTCAAAGTCAATGAATGAGTTCTCACTTTGTGATGATAATATTGATCAAGACTCTGGTAATATGCTGTAGCGCCTATTGCCAAGGACATCAAACCCAATACCACAAACAAGATTGAAACCCCTTGACTAAACTTGGGAAACCACTCCGGCTGCGAGGTCTGGCTACCACCAGATGTGTCCAACCGAAAGTTGGTCAACACAGTCACTGCAATTGCCGTCAAGGTCACGGAAAACTTGATCCACGACAACGCTGTTCTTTCAGTCATTAGCACATCTCGAGGCTCACTCGTGGTGTTTTCTAATGTCAAATCTGCATCGATAAGAATGTTGGCTAGGTTCTGCATTGTCCGAACTAAGAGTTATGTGATGAAAGAAATGGGTGGTCCCAAGAACAATGTGGAAACTGTGGAGTTTGTTTTTTGTGTGCGGAATTACACACTGAGAGCAATTCCGGAGAGAAAATAGTTCCACAGTAATATTGGCGATGATGTTATATGCACACACATGTGTTTGATGTTTTTTTTGTAAGCTGTATTGTATATAGCATATTCTAAATTGAGATCTCAATATCATACTTTGGAAACGTAGAACAAATGATATTTTCTGGCAATGAAAACCATATTAGTACAACGAAAAGAATTGTTATCTAAGATTAGTTGATATGGTTGTGATTTTGGTAACGTTTTCTTTTTTTTTCACTTTTGTTACTGTAAGTTTGGGAATTGTTTGTCGATTGTGATAACTTTTGTCCAAATAGAGTTTTTGGTTGTTTCATTGGGATGGTTGTTACATGTCAATTACATTTTGAAATTGTATTGATTGAAACCCCAATGTTATTGTGATCAATGATAGGGCAAATGTAAGACACCAAATATGTCAAAATGCAAAATAGTCATAGAAAACAATTAACATGACTTTGTAGTTGAAATTTTTGTAAGAAGACCAATGGATGTTTAGTGTTTGTGGTGGTCTTCTTTTTCTTGTGCATTTTTTTTTTTTTGGTTGTTTTCTGATTGAATAACTCTATTCAAAATAGAAACTAACATAATTTATGACTCAAAGAATATTATCAAGCCAAAAACAAAAGAAATCATTGGTGTAGAAACGTATTTGTAACCATATTTATGCAAGAATGACCCTAATAATTTGCAAATATTGTGTGTGTAAATTTCAATTTTATCTCTGACAATGACATTATAAAACCGGTACTCAACTTCTGATAAATGATGGTGCAAAAAGATTGAAATGAACCAGATTTGATAAATATTGACTTGCATTGCAGGATGTAACAGGATTCAGGACAAAGAAAGAGAAAAAAAAAGACAAACTCGACACAAACATATATCATGCACCAAAAACAAAAAAAAAGATCCATACCAGTCATATAAAAAAGCTTTTTCATCCCTCCATTTGTTTTTCTTTTCAATTCCTTTCATTTTCCTTTCAATCTTGTTCACTATTCACATCCAACTAGATTCTATTAGAAAATCCCATATTGTTCTTGGGAGGCTCAGTGCGAACATTGTCAATTCTCTTCTTCCACCTTATTTCCTATCCATCAGCTGAACATACTCTCTAATTTTCACCGACTACATCAAATATACACTACACAATTCTTGTCAACGCCTTTTCAACGCTCTTTCAACACTCCTTTCCACCACACGGCGTCTTTTTTCTTCTGCTTGAAAAGAAAAACGGTCCCGATTAAAAACAAGAACAGTTCTTGCTCTCCAAAAACTATTTGCCTCCGAGCATTGCTCTGCGTCGATCGACGCAAACAAACATAGCATATCTTCCTTGAACCATTTATTGTACTTTCTTTGCACAGTACACCAATATTGGCTACAGATACGTTGTTCTTGTTTTACAACTACATTGTTGAAGAGCCATGATTGCCTTTATTCAACGAAAACCATGTTGGAAATGAAATTTAGCTGAAATGCTTCAAGTATATACAGACAGCTGTCAAGAGTGTGGTTTTTTTAGGTGTGTCAGCAGTGTTATCGGGGTAAAAAAACAAGCTAAAATTTCGCATTGAAAAATATTTTTTTTTCTTCACATTTCATTTCATTAGTTTGTAGAAATAAGAAGCAGATATTAGTAAGTTTCTCTTCTTTTGTAGGAAAGTTGGCAACAGAGTTGGATAAAGATGTCGAATTACACAAGTTTTGATCCACATTCACATGATCATCAACACAATCATGCGCAAGCAACAGTTCTTTGTTGCAATTGTGGTGTTCCGATGGACGGATCTACAGGATTAGTGATGTGTTACGATTGTATTAAGCTTAATGTGGATATCACCGAAGGTATTCCTAGAGAAGCCAATTTGAGTTTCTGTAGAAACTGCGAAAGATTTTTGCAGCCTCCAACAAACTGGATCAAGGCCGGGTTGGAAAGTAGAGAATTGCTGGCATTGTGTCTGAGAAGACTGAAAGGGTTGAATAAGGTCAGACTTATCGATGCAGCCTTTATTTGGACCGAACCGCATTCCAGAAGAGTCAGAGTCAAATTGACGGTCCAGGGTGAAGCTTTCTCCAATGCCATCATTCAACAGAGTTTTGAAGTGGAGTATGTGGTGATTGCTATGCAATGTCCAGATTGTGCCAAGTCGTATACTGCCCACACATGGAATACAACTGTGCAAATCAGACAGAAGGTGCCACATAAAAGAACATTCCTGTATTTGGAACAATTGATTTTAAAGCACAATGCACATGTTGATACCATTTCCATCAAAGAAAACAAAGACGGTTTAGATTTCTACTACGCCAAGCAAAACCATGCTGTGAAAATGCTGGATTTTTTGACGTCCACTGTTCCAATGAAATACAAGAAATCCGAAGAATTGATCACCCAGGATATCCATTCCGGTACATCGGTGTATAAATTCGCCTACTCTGTTGAAATTGCACCAATTTGTAAGGATGATTTGGTGGTTTTACCTGCCAAACTTGCCAAATCCATGGGTAACATTTCCAGAATTGTTCTTTGTTCCAAGGTTTCAAACTCTCTGCAATTCATCGATCCATCCAGATTACACATCGAAGACTTGCAAGCCAGCGTCTATTGGAGACAGCCATTCCCATCGCTAGCAGATGTGACCCAATTGGTTGAATTTGTGGTTTTGGATGTTGAACCAACCGGAGAAAGAAGAGGTAAGTATTTGATGGCCGATGTGACTTGTGTCAGAGCTAGTGACATGGGTGGTTCCAACAATGATGAGTTCTACATAAGATCCCATCTTGGTGGTATTCTCCATCCTGGAGATTCTGCCATGGGATACTTTATGAAGAACTCCAATTTCAACAGTGACTTGTTCGAGGAACTCGATGGTGACAACATTGTTGATGTTGTGTTGGTGAAGAAACACTACATAAGATCCAACAAGCGTGCCAAGAAGAGAGCTTGGAAGTTGAAGAGAATGGCCAACGAAAGAAAGGATATTGTTGCTACGGAGGTGTTGGATTCCAGACAAGCCAAGCAAGAAGAAGAGCGTGCTGAAAGAGATTACGAATTGTTCTTGCAAGACTTGGAAGAAGATGAGGAATTGAGACAAAACATCAACTTGTATAAGAACCAAAACGCTGCCGCCAACATTGACGAAGACGATATGGACGAAGAAGAAGATGCTCCGGAGATCGACATCGACGAACTGTTGGATGAGTTGGATGAAATGAACCTGGACGATTGATGCATGAGGGCATAAATTGCATGTTTTAATCTTGATGTATACTATATAGAATCCGATTGGTGTTTTTTTTAAACAGGCTTTTGATACAGGATGTAATTGAAATATCAGACATTTTGTTCGTTACTATAAAAGAAAATGGTTATGTATTGATATACACCGGTCAATTAATTACCTGTTGCGTTCAGCAGAGCGTTGTTGATACCTTGTGGATTGGCACCGACGATTTTTTCCACCACTTTTCCATGTTTCAGCAGAACAAACGTAGGCATGGCCGTGACGCCCAATTCATGCGCCAGTTCCGGCAAATTATCCACGTCGAACTTGTAGAAATCCACGGTTTTGTAATTCTCACTGAACTTTTCAACATATGGTGCAATCATCTTACAAGGACCACACCACACGGCGTAGGCGTCCACTAGAGCCACTGGGGATTTCAAAACCGTGGCTTTGAACGCCTCTTTGGTGTCGATTTCCGTCACAATCATATTTCTGGCCGAGGCATGGAACATTCTTCCACACTTGATTGCATTTCTGTTCAATACCACTCTTCTGACTCCAAACATTATACACGCTGATATAGATACACACACTATTGCTGCTAAAGAAGAACATCTTCAACACTTTCTGGCAGTGCCATTACTAAATGAAAAATTCACACAGAGAAGAGCGCGCTGCGGTAGCAACATGATAAGTAATGACATTGTTTTAATCTGTGGTGGCGTTGTTCTTCTTCTTGGCAAAGAGGTTTAGTTGGGAGAACCAGGGTTTTCTGGGCGGAAAAATGGATGGTTTTGCGTTCTCACCGGCGGTTTCGTACGTCGAGTCGTCGTTTTTGGTTGAACTATCTCAATTGAAGCTGGATGTCATGAAATTAGACACGTCTTATCAGACAGTGCGGGGATGGTATAATTACACTGCGCTGGGCAGCAATCAGGGTCCGTCGTTGCTGGTCACCGACAAAAGTCTGGGGAATTCTGCTGGTGAACAGACTGGGATGCCCCAAAACACATATTTCAAGTCGGAAGGTAGGTTGCTGAATGTGAATTCTCTGGAAGAGTTCAAAAGTATCAACAAGAAGGATTTTCTGCTGGAAATAGCAAGGTTGATATATCGCAGCATCGAAAACAAGACGTTTTTGAGTGACACCACGCTTCTTTCTGTGTTCAGTATACTTTCCTATGCCGATTTGAAAAAATACAAGTTTTACTATTGGACGGCATTCCCTCAATTCCAAACCTTCTGGACTACGCAATCGCTTGTTTCTGGCATTCAATACAAGCATTTCCAGGAACATCTCTACAAGGATCAATTCTACATCCTAGATGCAGAGTATGGAAAAGCGCCGTTGGAAGGACTTCTCTCTCTGCCAAGAAACCAAACCATCAAAATTCTAATGATCGATACATGTTCGTACGAATTCACAGCCTCATATGTTCTTCGAAACTTCCTTACCGCTTTGGCTTACCACGATTTCAGTATTGTTGAGCTCCAAGTGTTGAAATACACCAACCCAAAGAATAGCTTCACGGTGGTCTTGAAAAATGACGATTACGGCACCTCCAAATACAAAGATCCGGAATTCATACCGGCAGTGTCGGGGTGGGAAAAAACATCCAGAGGTCAATTGGGTCCCAAATTGGCAGATTTGGGAGCATTGGTGGATCCAATTCAACTGGCAGATCAGGCAATCGACCTGAATCTCAAACTCATGAAATGGAGATTGGCTCCTGATTTGAATTTGGAAACGGTCAAAAACTCCAAAGTGCTTATTCTTGGTGCAGGAACACTTGGATCATACACGGCAAGATGTTTATTGGCTTGGGGTGTACGGAAAATCACATTTGTCGATAATGGCAAGGTTTCGTTCAGTAATCCAGTCAGACAACCATTGTTCAATTACGACGATTGTCTAAATGGAGGCAGCAATAAAGCCCAAGCTGCTGCCACCAATCTGAAAAAGATTTTCCCTCTGGTTGACGCCCAAGGACACACTCTGGAGGTTCCAATGGTGGGGCATCCCGTGAAAAATGAACAGAAAGAAAGGTCGGATTATGAATTATTGGAAAAATTGGTGGATCAACATGATGCCATCTTCTTATTGCTTGATTCCCGTGAAGCCAGATGGTTACCAACAGTAATGGGTTATTCCAAGAACAAGATCGTCATAAATGCGGCATTGGGGTTTGAAAGCTACTTGGTGATGAGACATGGTGCAATCGACGCTTCGGTCAATACCGAAGAGGACACCAAACAAAGATTGGGTTGCTATTTTTGCAATGACATTGTTGCTCCTTCAAATTCAACTGCTGATAGAACATTGGATCAAATGTGTACGGTCACCAGACCTGGTGTGGCATTGATGGCTTCTTCTTTGGCGACTGAATTGTTTGTTTCCATTTTACAATCAAAAGAAAAACAATACACCAAACATGTTACAGTGGATCGATCAAATGTATTAGGATCATTACCACATCAATTGAGAGGATTTTTGCATAACTTTGAGTTGCTGAAATTGAGTTCCAACAATTTTGTTCATTGTACAGCATGTTCTCGTCCCGTCATCAACAAATTTGACTCTGATGGTTGGGACTTTGTTAAATCAGCTCTAAATGATAACGAGTATCTTGAAACACTCACTGGTTTGAGAGAGTTTCATCTAAAGGCTGAACAGGCAGCCTTGATAATGGACCAAAATGAACTGGATGATGACTTCGGGCTGTCCAATGACGAAGACGACATCAGTTGATTTGAATGATAACAACGATTCTTTTATATATTATATTTGATATATATTCTCTATAACAAACGGCCTTTTATTAATGGAATGGAGCCGTCCAAATCAAGCCATCAACATATCCACGGCCCAGTCAACACTCAATGTTCTCAGATCGGTGTAGGTTTGACCTGTACCAACAAAAAGAATTGGTATACCTGTAGCAAACACCATGTTGACCATGGAACCAATCAAATCACCAACAGTGTCACATTTGGATATGATGAAAAAGTCCAAATGGCGATTTGCTCCAAACGCTTTGTTGAAGTTTTGAGCTTGAAGAACAGAGTCGGTACCAACTAAAGCTTCACCAACCATAATGATTTTATCTGGGTTGGCAGCCTTGGCAAACGAGGCCAATGGCGCCATCAAATGGGTGTCGTTGTGTCTTCTACCTGCGGTGTCCATTAGCACCACGTCAAACTTGTGCTCTTTGGCGTATTTGATAGCTCCTGTAGCAATTTTGGCAACCAAGTCGGCACCTCCGTAACCAGCTTCAAACAACTCAATCTGTTTCTTATCGGGGGAAAGTTGGACAAGGTTGTTAACGTGGGTACGCAACTGTTCAACAGCTCCCGAACGGAACGTATCGCAGGCAGCCACCAACACTCTGTAGTCGTTTCTTAGCAGCCAAAATGCAAGTTTGGACAGGTTGGTGGATTTTCCCACTCCGTTGACACCAACGACAGAAATGGAGTACGGCCCTTTTCCGGCCTTGGTCTTTTCTTGGATTTCATGGAGTAGGTCGATGGATGAATCTGCCGTCAAAAGTTTACGTAGCTGTTTGGACAGTGACTTTCTGGCGGTTTCTTCAATGGAGGTGAATGATTCTGTGGTTTTTCCAATCAGATCCTTTTCCACCTCCGACATCAGAGAGCTGGCCACGTTTGGAGAAATATTCTTTTCAATTAGGTGTTGTGTCATTGAAGCTTTGATTTTATTCACGTCTTCTTTAGTTACTTTCTTTCCACCAATGAAACCCTTCAAATATCCAATGGCCGTGGATGTCATACTGCTATTCGATTTTTCCTTGGCTACGGTTTTCTTCTTGGATGAGATGAGGATTTTGTCCATTTCTTCAGACAAATCACTGACCAAAAAGCCCTTTTTGGTTTGTGTTCCAAACGCTGATTGATTGCCAACCAATTGGTCAATATTGGACGATTTTGCATTTTTGTCATCATCGCCTTTGGAAGATGAAAAGTCCAGATCGGTGGTTCCTTTACCATCGTCTTCGTAATATGTTCCATCGGTGTTCCATTTCCTGGACTTTTTATTGGCATTCATATTGGTCTTTGTGTTGATTTTGTTCTTGGACTCGGTGAACAACGAATGGTCAGGAGAGGACGGTTCGTCCTCTTCAATGACCGGATCCAGCATACTCAAATCTTTTAATTTGGCACTGAAAAATTGGGAAAATTTGTTCATGTCATTACAAGAGTTTTCATACAGGATTTTGATGTTTTTCAGAAACTCAAAGGGTTTTTTAATGGTAATCAAGGAAGGATATATCATCACGAAATACGTCTTGGATTTGTTCGTTTCGTTATTCCACGTCAGATATTTCAGATTCTCACCTTCAAAAGAAAAAGAACCCAGATTGATATCTGAGTCCATGTATTGTGCTATTTCTTCGGACTCGGCATCATGGTGTTTCTTTTTCTTTTTTGTTGGTTTTGACGATACCTTGGTGTCGTCGCCATCTTGTCTGTCGTCGCCATCTTGTCTGTCGTCGCCATCTTGCTCCTCTTCATTACCTTCCTCCGCATCGTCTTCGCTTGCAACTAATGCACCACCGATTTCTGTTTCTTGCTGTTTCTGGAGATCGGAGCTACTTCCAAGTGTTTTTTTGTCTTCGAACTCGGATCCTTCAACATATCGCATTTTTCTTTCATTGATAAGAATATCGCTGATAAACGCATTTGCTATACGGGAGTAGTTTTTATCCGGCTGGTGGTTGAACAACACCGTTCCAGACGGCTCGAAAATGAGAAACTGGTCCATTATCCACTGACCAAGCTTTTTGCACACTCAACGTTTTTGCACACCAACCTTGGATGCAGACGTTTTCCAAAACCGACAAACAAGCAACAAAAATTCCACGCTGTTACCACGCACGCTTATTTCCACTTGTGATTCATCCCAGTAATTTATTCATCGCTTCGATCATCCAACTCGAGCCTCAGCTACAAAATGGACAGCTCTTTTTTTTTTCTCGCCCATCTACATAATTAGCGAGACCGTGAATAGTTGGGGCCAAGAAATCTGGCCGGATAAATTCAGTAGACGAGATGTTACATTGGCAGATTTTCGCGAATAGTTTGGCCCTGTTTTAGACCAAGAAATGAGAAACCAATTTTCAAACAGCAATTGTAAGCGAACAGGTTGGAAGGTTGGAACACAGACAGAGGAAAAATAGCGAGAACTTCAAGTGTTCAGATTAGGTGATGTAAATGGAATTGTATTTTTTTTTTTTTTTTTTTAGGTATGAAAATATTTCATAGCAGTTTCCAGACATATTATACACAGAAAAAAATATAAATTTATATTGTATATTTGACACACAGTAAAGAATATATACAATAGTTGGAGAGTTGGTCACCTCGATAGAAAAGAAAGAAACAAGTTGAACTAGTAGACTGCCTTTATAGATTGTGTGATGTCGACTTTCAGAGAATTGGGATTGCCAAAATGGTATTGTGAAACATTGGCCGGAGTTCAAATCACAACTCCAACCAAAATTCAAGCAGGTACTATACCTGAAATATTGAAGGGAAAAAACTGTATTGGTGGAGCCAGAACGGGTTCTGGTAAAACGCTGGCATTTGCGGCGCCAATGATAACCAAATGGGCCGAAGATCCCTGTGGGATCTATGGAATAGTGCTGACTCCCACCAGAGAGTTGGCAATGCAAATAGCAGAACAGTTCAACGCCATGGGTTCGAACGTCAGCATGCAAACGGCATTGATCATTGGTGGGGAAAATATGCTGGACCAATGTAACAAGCTAAGAAACAACCCCGACTTTGTCATTGCTACTCCCGGTAGATTGGCGCATATCATCAGAGACCATCCGGACGATGTTGCGGGTTTGAAACGTGCCAAGTTTGTGGTGCTGGATGAAGCGGATTTCATGCTAACAGACATCTTCACCGAACCCTTGGCGACGTGTTTTTCCAAACTGCCAGACTCCAAGAAGAGACAGACGCTGTTGTTCACTGCTACCGTCACGGATGCCGTGCGTGCCTTGAAAGACCAGAATGAAGATGTGTTTGTTCATGAATTGGACAAAATCGATGATGTTGTAATACCAGAAAGATTGAAGCTGTCTTTCATTCTCACGCCGCTGTTGGTGAAAGAGCCAATCTTACACAGTCTTTTGATTTCCGAACGGTATAAGGATGCCAGCATCATGGTCTTTGTACATCGTTCCGAGACGTGTGAACTATTGTACAGAATTCTCAAGGCTGTGGATGTGAATGTGACTGAATTGCACGCCGAAATGCCCCAGTACGAAAGAACCATGTCGTTACAAAAGTTCAGAGCAGGTGCTGCCAGAGTTCTGATCTCCACTGAACTCGGTGGTAGAGGTTTGGACATTCCCAGTGTTGAGTTGGTTATCAATTATGATGTTCCAAGAGACCCAGATGCTTTCATTCACAGAGTCGGTAGAACAGCCAGAGCTGGAAGACACGGACATGCCATCTCGATGGCAACGCCGCATGACCTTAACAGAATACTGGCAATTGAAGAAAGAGTCGGGAGAAAAATGGAAGAATATCCGGACTTCAACGATAATGACGTTATTCAAGAATCTTTGAGACCAATCAACGATGCCAAGGTCGAAGCAATGATGGCGATGGACAAGGAAAACTTTGGAGAGAAAACAAGACGTAATAAAGAGAAAAACGCCATGAAGAAAACTTACATTGGAAAGTTCACAAAACCGTCCACGTCCAACAAGAGTAGCAAGTCTGTGAAAAAATAATGACATGGAGGTAAAACCCTGTTTATAGAAGTTTGAGGCATGTCGGAGAAACCCTTTTTAGATAAGTTAATGTTGCTATGTAGTAAAAAAAAACTAAATACAAATCCTAATATACCAATGTGCATTTCTAAGAAAAGTTGGAGTTTTTACCACCCTTCTTTTGTCTGTCAATGTGCGCTCTCAAAACCTTTTGTCTATCACGTAAACTCATTTTCTTCTTACCTTGGACGGATCTTTTATGGATCATCATGACGAAATTCTTTTTTCTTTCCTTTTCTCTATTCGTAGTAGAGTGTGGGTTTTCAATCTTACCCTTTCTGGAACCAAAGTTTTCTCTGCCTTCTCTTCCTTCCAGAACAGAGGCCATTCTTTCTTCCTTGGTCATCTTACGCTTGTCGGATCTGACCAAACCAGTAGAATCAACTTCATCCTCGTTGACCAACTTACGACCAGTGATCTTCTCGACACCGGCTTCGGTGTTCAACTCTTTCAATTTGGCAAAGTCGGCTGGCGTCAAAACCTGCGTCATGGTCTTTTGAATGGCTTCTTGTTCTTCCGCCTTACGTTGTTCCTCTGCTAGTTGTTTTCTGGATTTCTTGGATGTGGATTCATCTCCCGAAAGCTCAAGGTCGGATTCTCCGTCCTCGTTGTCATCAGCAGTCTTCCGTCTCTTGTGTTGTTTCATGTACTTCAGATATTTCTTCCTTATACCGTTTCTTTCCTTTGGTAATTCTTCATCATCACCTAAATCAATTTCGGTATCAGAAGTGATATCTTTCCATTCGCCATCAATGTCGTCATCTTCTTCTCCTTCGTCATTGGATGCAACTTCGTCCCAGGCACCCTCTTCCTCGACATCCAAAGTACCATTGTCCATTTTCCATTTGGCTAATAACTCCAAACCTGGAATATTGGTGGTGTCGTTCTTTTCAATACCAAATTGAGGAATACCCTTCTTTCCATCGTGTATCATTTCCATGGTTGCAGCCTTACCTCTGTCGGCTCTCAATAGCATTTCTGGAGCAACACTTCTATACAATGAAATCAAGGATCTGGCTGCCATCATCACAGCCTTACTCTTGGAACCCTTATAAGCAGTCAGATCATGAAGCAAGTCTTCTTCAATACCTGCTGGATTTCTTGCCAAGATTTCTCTAATGGTGTTCAAACCAGCAGAAGCAACTTCTGCAGCAACACCATCACTGACGAATTCGTCTGCAATTTTTCTAATCATGTCATTGATTTCATCAGGTGGAACCAAATCATGGGTAGCTTGGGCAGCAGCTGCAAGGATTTGCGTCACATTTTGTTGTTTTGGGGTAAGATATTTACGGAAAAATGAGTACAATCCTAGAACAGACAACTTGTGGGTACCAACCAATCTGGACACTAGGTTCATGATGGCAATTCTTTGATCCAAATCGAATTTGTTTCCGTTTTTTCCAGACAGGTTGTTAGTGAACATTTGTTCGGCAAACTGCTGTGGGTCTCTCAATAGATGAATGGCAGAGAAGTTCAAATATGTGCTTGAATGTTTTGCCGAACCTTTCTTCTTGATTGTTTTCAATGCGTTTTCCAGGGTTTTTCTCTTCTTGGAGTTTTTCTTACCAACTTGGAGCTTGTGTTGTAAGGACTCGGTGTCGATTTCATCATCAGACTCTTCTTCGTTGGCAGCATCTCTTTCCTTATCGGCATCAAGGAAAAACTTGACACCGGAAATCACCACTTTGGCGTCTGAATGCAGACATGCCTGGGTCATGATTTCAACGGTTCTTGAATCATCCCAAACACCACGTCTCCACAATTCTCTGGTAAGCTTGGTGGCCCACAATCCGTTGTTGTCGTTTTGATCAAGCAAGTTGAACAGCAAAGCTTGTGTTGTTCTGTTCAACTTCTGGTTCTTGGCGCCTGTGTTACATGTTCTCAGCATGGAAACAAGAGCTGTATAGATTTGGTTTCTCAAGGTCTTGGAATGGAATCCATTGTTTGCAGCGTTGTTGGAGCTATAAGCAAACAATAGCGGGAAAAGCGTTTTGATGAGAAACTCTGCAGTGATGATGTCTTTATTTCTCAACATCACCAACGATTGGACGATTTTTTCTCTCAAGTCGGGATCCAATTCGGTGTGATTTTTGGTTAAAATGGTGGCAATTTCATTTGGAAAATTCACTGTCTCTTTAGGGTAGGACGAACATACGAACGACATGAAATTGATGATTTCTCCAAATTCTTCACTGTCATCTGTCGATGGGTTCAACAGAAAAATATCTCTCATGGACTCATAATGGGCGTATTGTTGTAGAAACTCTTCATAATAAGAAGATGGATCTCTTCTCACCAAATTTTGCAATAATGCAAAATTCGTTGGTAGAATTGCTGCTCTTCTTCTTTTCACCATTTTTCGACCACTTTTTCTACTAGAAAACGGTCTTTATGATCCAAAAACTTCACTTTTCAAACCAAAAGTCCCAAAACAGAAAGAAAGAACAATCCTTTTCAATGAATGATGTATTTATCCATTTTATCGATTAGCACAAAAATAAATTTTGCCAAATTTTTTTTTTTTTCCAAATTTTTCACAATTTGCCACATTTTTGGTGTAATCTGTCTTTGTCTTGTGGCAAATTACTCTATTTGGTTGTTGTTTATATTTTTCATGTTTCTTTGTTTATGTCAACAAGTGTTTGGTCTTTGGTGGTCGTTTTGGTTGGAAAAAGCGTGTTTTTGTTAGGGAAAAAGACGCAAGTTTGAGTTGGAAATGTCTAAGTTGCATTCAAGTCTTGAATTTGCCATAGATGATGAAGATCCTGAGGTGTTTATTCTTTTGAGGCCTGACATTCTCCATCAAGGAGAAAAGGTGAGTACTTCTGTTGAATCTCTTGCTGGAATAGGGAGCAGCAGAGAGAAAGAATTGAGAATTGTCCAGGATTTGCTAGTGGTTTTTTTGGGTTACGAAGGTAGATATATAAAATATTCAAAAGATTATGATACAACTGACATATACCAATGTTTGGCTGGAAGTAGTTTTAAAGTCAACCGTGAAATTGATATCACATTTAAAGAAACCACCAAACAATTATGTTTTCTGGGTAAATACTATTCATGTCTCAAGTATTTTGTTCAGTATTTCAATAGACCAAGTTATGGATGTGTGATGAGTAAATTGTGTCAGTATATTGAAATGCTTCTGGATGAGTTTGAAAAACAGGTTCTAATACTATCTGACCAATTCAGCAGAGAAAGAAATATGACAATCATTGATCTAAAACAATATTTCAATTTTGTTGATATGACAGTGCCTAAATTAAGTGTTTTTGATTCCATGAAATCTTTATATGATCTAGCCCAAACAGTGATTCAAGAACATTATAAAAGATTGGAAGCATCCAACTTGGCCAACATGAAATTCCAAAATATCATCAACACTTTGAAGTCGGATTCGAATCCAGATATTTTTGATGATATTGTCATTGACTCAAATAATTCCAAATATGTGAAAGGTGGAATCATTTTGAATATAGTGCATGAACAATTGCAATCATCAAAAGGAGATGAAAAACGCCATCATTTTTACGGGGACTTGTATGAAACCATCACCTTGGAGTATCTGAATATTTTGAATAAATGGCTTTACGATGGTACAATTGATGACACCTTTAATGAATTTTTCATATCGCAGATGTTGGCAAATAATGATGAAATCAATTACAACACAAATTATTGGTTAAACAGGTATGCTCTGAAAAGAGATTTACTTCTTGATCAACTATTCAATAAAAATTTACAAAAACAACTCTTTCTCACTGGTAAATACCTTGCCATGATAAAGGAATGCAATTGTGGCGAGTTGATCACCATTACTCCATATACCCCACTCACTTCACTTCAAGCCACAGACGTAGATATTGTGCTTAACAATGCTTATATGAGATCCAATCAGATATTCCTAAATGTTTTAAAGAACAATTATGAAATCTTCAATTTTCTGTCGTCGATGAACAAGTATTTCTTGATTTCAGATGGTTCATTATTTGACGATTTTCTAAATAAATGCAATCACTCCCTGAAACGTAGCTATAGACATGTTTCTGATACGGAGATTTCAAACTGTTATTTGTCTTGCTATCGGAAAAATGAAGAAGATCCGGTATCCCTCTTGTTTGGTGATTTGTTGCAGGTGAGATTTGAAACTAATTCAATTCTACAAGATATCATGAAAATAATTCAAACTAAAGTGACTGATGCCACTGAAATCATGGAAGCTGAAAATATCAATGCTCTTTCTTCTTTGCTAAACTCAAATAACGCAGGTGGCGTCAACCGAATAGATGATAATGCCTTGTATCAAACATCAGAAACTAATCAGAGATGCAATAAACTAGCCGTTAGTCGATTTTCCATTGATTTGTCAATTCCTTTTCCTCTCAATCAAGTGATTCTAGATTTGCAAAAATCGGAGTATCAAGTACTGTTTCGACATTTGGTAGTTGTGAAGTTTATTGAAAAGAGATTGGAAAAGTCCTGGAGGGAACTAGGATATCAAAGTTTTTGGACATGGAATTTCCAAGATTTCAGAATAAGAACGTGGATCAAAAGATGTCGATTTATACATACCAAGATGCTGGATTTTATGAAAATATATGCCTATTACGCAAGATATGATGTTATTTCATCCAATTGGTCGCATATCAATGATATCGTTGAGTTGGATGGCGAAGGTCTTGAAGTGAGCACAATAAAAATGGAGCTAACGCAATTTCTAAGTCTTTCGATGCATGAAATGCTGCTATCCAACGTCGGTTTGGTTGCTTGTTTATATGAAATTTTCAATCTCATTTTAGTATTCCACGAATATATTATGTCTATGAGAAAGGCCTTGCTACTTCTTGACGAAGATTTGCTGAATGAAAACAAAAGCAAACTCAATATATCATTGATGTTCAATCCTGCCGAGAAAGAAAAACGTCTGAAAACATTGATAAAAGTTTTAGACTCGTATCACTACACTTTCAATCAAAAGATATCTGAGTTGAACTCGAAATTATTGGAGTTTAGTGACATCGATTCTCCCAAAATGGAATTATTGAACTACAAACTATCGGATGCTTTTAAAGTGAAGTAATGGGAAAGGCCCTGGAAAAGCCTTGGAATGGAGCTCTTCCAGTGTTTGTGAAAAACTGGGCGTGTATTCGTCTTATGTACAAGTGGGAAATTTATATAGTAAAGGATGTATATTATTATCTGTCAGATCAATACTCTGTTCTGTTTGCACATTCGGCCATGAGTTTGATCACCGTTTCAATATTTTCCTTGTTCAGTCCTGAACAGGGAACACACTTCCAACCTTTTTCGTTGGTGAAGCCACGGAGTGTATGGAAAGTATCGATCGACCCTTCGACATCAGCTTTGGTGGCCACCACCAAAACTCTCTTTCCAGAGAGTCGTTCGTCTCCCAACTCGTTGATGAGAACTTTCAGGTCGTCCACTGGGTTATTGGACGATAGAGAGATGACAAACACCAATCCTCCGGATCTTTCGATGTGTCTTAGGAAATTCAAGCCCATTCCCTTGTTGTGTTTGGCGTCTTTGACAATACCAGGTATATCTGCAACTGTGAATGGGGGCTGGTCGATTCTCAAGGGTATCGTACCGATGGAAGGCAGGAGCGTGGTGAATTCCCAATGTCCAACTCTGGGTCTGGCTTTGGAGATGGCTCTAAGCAAGGTTGATTTTCCGGCGTTGGGTAATCCCACCAGACCCAAATCAGCCAACAACTTGAGTTCGAAAATGAAGTTCTCCTCCACCCCCGATCTTCCTTCCTTGGCAAAACGTGGGTTTCTGATATTCTGAGTCAGAAAATGCATGTTTCCCATACCACCCTTACCACCCTTCAGCAACAAGATGGGTTTCTCGGTGGGCTTGTTCAAGTCAAGACCATCGACGGGAAACACATCTGCCTCCAGCTCATTTTGCTTGAGCTGGGCATCAAAAATACTCACTTTGTGGTTCAACTCGTTGAAATAGCCTCTTTCCAGATGATATTCTTCATTTTTCTCCTTGAAGATCCAGCCTTTACCTATGGCATACGAATATCTGAAGAACTGGATGAATTTAGGAACCAAAGAGCCGTACAGATCCGAAACCGTTTTGACGTGGAACACTTTATCTTCGTAATCCTCATCTTTCTGCAGTCCACGTATTTCCTGGGGGTCTGGACACCATCTGATGTGTGTACCCACGGGAACATTTATATAGATGTCATTACCCTTTTTACCGTCCAATTGGGCGCTTTTACCCTTGGTACCGTCCCCAGCCACGTATTTGGACCGTAGGTTATGCAAAGAGGTCAGCTCCTTGGTGGCTACCACGTAGACATCACCGCCGTCTCCACCGTCTCCACCGTCTGGCGGCCCAAAAGCAATACCCGTGTCACGGTAGAACGAAACGTCTCCGTTTCCACCGTTTCCGGACTTGATTTTGATCACACGCAGGTCTGAAAACGCCTGTGATGTTTCGGCCTTGGGTCTTCTTTTCATGTTCATGTTGGAAAACGGAGAAGACGACAGGAAGTAGTCGGTAGCAGGAATACTCAAGGTATAGTATTTCTCGTCGTCCTTGGGTTGTTCAACGACGGTGAAGGTTTGCTTGGTTTTCTTGGATTTGAATCTCAACAGACTTTTATTGGTGTCTGGGTTCTCCAGTTCCGACCGTACATTGACGGTGTATGTGAATTCGTCGTCGTCCAGCTTCTGCACCCCTTGTGCATTGGATTTCGTCTGCAAGCTATCCAGCCATTCTGTGTTTTCGGCCACACTGGGGGCATTATCTGGAATATTGAATTTGTCCGACAACCAACTCCCGCTGGGACTAAACCACCGCCTGCTAAATACAACACCGCCTTTATTTCTTGACAATCTGAGCATGGGAATGGGCGAGAGAAGAGGTTGGGGTTGAGTATGATCTGAAGCTTGGACTCTCTATGATGAAAAACTGGCTCTGACAAAAAAAAATACAATGTGAGTGAGAGCATGAAATTTGCTTCTGATAACTGCTATTTTGATGGGTTTTTTTTTTTTGAGGTTTGAAGAGAATCTTTTCTGAACTCAAAAGGGGGGAAATATGCAGTGTTTCAATGATTTGTGGTGGTTCTTGAAAGTTGGAAAAAAAGACAAAAAATGGTGTTGACTGATTGAAGGTTTCAGATTGGGAATCGGATTGGGAGCTGGAGATATGTCTTTTCTACTGCTGATTTGTGAAGTATAGAGCATAAATACATGCAGGCACACACATGTGTGTGTGTGCCGTGATTATATGAATAAATCGATATTCTTGGGCTCAATATTCTTGGGTTTGAGGGTTCTGTCGAATAAACCTAACAGGTTGAGAGTCCAAATGTTAATCATTACTATTTAAAGTACACATTTCACAACCATTCTACAGTCTACAATGATTGATAACCAGAATCGGGGATTTTGGTCCACACAGTGACAACGACACCATCATCCATTGTTTTAGACTCTTTTTGAAGAGTGTATTTGCCCAGTCTTGGAAAGAAAATGAACATACATGCCCAATAAAGAGCACAGACCAACAAGATGAAAAGAGCAGTGAATGCATAGTTAGGAAGGCCTTTGAACTCAGAAGAGTCCGGTTTGATCAAAGGCCCTAAAAACATGAACGCAGAAAAGGAAACCATGAATCCTATATCCAGATAGGAAGCCTTGATTCCCGGGGTGGTTTCCGGCGCTCTGTGTCTCAAAATCAGAATTCCAAAACAGGCCAGGCCAAAGAAAACTTGGGTAGGATAACTTTCCAAATTGATGGCGTAATTGAATATATTGGACTTGGTGGGAATGACCAAAAATAAGGACGTGACACAAAATGGTATGATTAAAGACCCCAGCAGAGTGTTGGAAGCAAATAGCCCACTCAGAGGCATGAACCCGTCTCTGAATATCTCTTGGTTCATACGACTGATATGGTACAGAACCGTTATGATGTTACCACCAACACTGAACGCAATGAGAGAAGACAAAATCAACTTGCCAAAGGAGTCTCCAAAGAACTTTTCAAAAAGAACCAGACCAACCATTTCATTAATCTGCAGCAGCTCTTCGGACGGAATGACAATGAGATATGTGAGATTTATGAGCAGGTAGCAGGCATTGATGATGAGAATGGCCAGCGGAGCGGCAATCTTGATTGTTTTCACGGGATCTTTTATTTCGCCCAGGACATTGTGGATGGTGTGCCATCCATTGTAGGAAAAGATACCTTTCAAAATGGCGGAAGTGAAAGAATTCAAGGTGACCTGCGTTTTCACTTTGAAAAAATCATCCATGTGCAGATTATTCGGAATCTTGGTGATTGACGATGGTACTATTAGGACAGTCAGTCCCATCAAAGACACGGCGGTCAACAATATCAGCTTGAGAATGCCTGTGAACGTCTGCAGCTTCACCACAAATTTGGTGGACACAAAGAGCATCACGGAAACTACAAACAGAAATGCAAAACCAATGATTTTGAAGTACTCTTGGATAAAGGCTTCATCGGACACTCCAAACGCATACAAAAGATACTCACCGAAAATCATCACATTGGCAATAATGGATCCAAACACAACAATAAAGAGGCCAAAAATCACATTGACCATCATGTAAGGCTTGTTGTATATCACCGCCAAAAACGCCTTGAGTCCTCCGTTCTGAGGAATCACCGACCCCAGCTCTGAAAAACACATCAGCCCGGCATAGCTGGAATACCCTGCTATCAGCCACACCAGAAAGAACAACGCAGGAGATCCTCCCACGTCTCTGTAAATCATCGAGGACACCGCAAAGATTCCCGACCCGATGATACGGTGAATGATCATCATCACCACATCTGTGATCCCCAAATGACGACCGTGGACCGTCTCCTCTGCTTCAACGTGCATGGTGGGAAGTGCTACAAACAAATGGGTGTAGTGGAGTATAAACTTATCGGTCAGCCTGTAGTAATCACTGTTGATGATAGGTGCGAAACTGGGGGGGACTGGGGGGAACTGGGGGGAA
>BCGC01000002.1:1108895-1218102 GCA_001599115.1 Pichia sorboxylosa | reverse complement strand
GGGGGGAAACTGGGGGGAAACTGGGGGGAAACTGGGGGGAATCGCGTGTGCCATTGTTTTCCCAGCATTTTGCTGCGGAAACTGAACACTTTTTGTAAATCCACCGCGTTTCGCACGAAACTGCCCAGCTTTCTTCATTCTACTGATTTGCTACCAATTTGCTACCAACTTCTGGTCTCTTTTCACTCTCTTTCCATTCTCTTCTAGTGTATTTGACCGTTTTTCTGGAACGTTATTGGGCTTTGCCGGTATATTTCCTTTGATTCATAAGATGTCTCATTAACGACCCCTATATGTAAAAGGCCACCAATGCCAAGATGCATGCATACATCTACCATATTTGGAGATTCCAACTACATCAAGCACTACTGGTTGGTTTGACCGACTCACTGGTTTTATTGTCCTGGTCAATAAACCAAGAAAAAAAAAGTCATAGTTGTGACCTATGATCTAGAAGAAACTAATACGTAGCATGACATTAGCGTTTGGTTGAATCTAGTGACATCAACAGTATACTCGATATGATCATTATAAAACACATAAACACACACCATATATGTATGCGCCTGATTGGCTATTCGTATATTTCATTAAATTTCAATACAACCCTTCTTTACTTTGTTTAACCTGTAGCTAAATTGTATGTGTTACAACATGTAAGATAAAGATCTGCTTACGTAAGCCATTTGGAATGAGATTTTCTTCTTAGGTATTGAAATATGCCATTTTTAATGGCTATTGTGTAAAAGAAAACCCTCTAAAAGCTTGCTTTGGGGATTCCTAGTGTATAAAACATTCGAAACGATTCAAATATGTTTTAGATCAAAAAGAAGAAATAGTTTGTTTTAAAAAAGTTACAAGAGAAAAGCAAGAATAAACGCAAAACCGGCAGAAGAAACAAGTCTTTTACCACTATTTTCACTGGTAGCCGCCGATGAAGTTGAAGCAAATGACGAAGATTTTGATGAAACAGAGAAAGTGGATGTAGTGGTGGAAACAGTTGAAGCAGTTGTGGAAGTAGTTGAAGACAATGTTTGGATGTTACTGGAGGTGGAGGAAACTGGTGCAGCACTCGAGGATTCCACTACAGAGTCCAAGCTGGTATATGTATTTGATATTGACGTCGCATCCACATCCGTAGTAATGGTAGCAAAGTCAGACGGAACCTTGAACTCCGTCATACTATTAGCACTGTAAAATTCCGTCATCCAGGAAAAGTTTTCAACAAACGTTTGGAAATTGGTGAAGGGGAATTCCGAAATGAACAAACTGGTAGGAAGTTCTCCGTTGCTGTATCCATCTAATTGAACCAAGAATTGAAGCAGTTCCGGTGGAAAAGAATCTCCCTGACTGGCCATGGCGGTAACGTATTTACCATAGTTATCATTGGCGTCTAGTAAAACAGTCTGGATGAAATTCTGTTGTTCCACAAAGGCCATCGATCTTTCTTGTTCATTGTCCAGCGTAGTGGTGATTTCCTTACCCTTTACAGAGCACAATAATGTGATCAGGTAGACTAAAACTCTGCAGTACGCCATATTTGTCGTCTTGAACAACATATGGATCATTTATTTGCCGTTGGAAATTGGTAGCATTTTATAGTGATGCAAAAAAATTACTCTTTTAGGCCTACAAAGAGCCAGATGGAAACGTGAACATATAGCTGCATCAGCTGGTTTCTTTTTTTTTTCTTATGCGAATACACATTGTGTATAAAATAAAACTTAGTATAGCTAAAAGGATGAAATATGTAGAGATGCATTTTGATGTGATCGGATGCAAACAACTAACCACGTAAGAAACCCTTTCTTGGTTTAGTTGCTTGTTGCGAAGGAACCGATTGGGCAATTTGAGGGGATTGGGTGTCAACCATTCTGGAAGAAGATTCCAACTCCTTTTTCTTTTCTTCCAACATTTTGATCTGCTTCAATAATTTGTCTCTCATTTCTTTATGTTTGCTGAACAAGTCGGCTTCTGTTTCTTGTAATTTCTTTTCTTCTCTGGAGACCTTTTGTTGGAAAATCTGTTTCATCTGAGTTTCCAAACTGGCAAGCTTGGTTTCGTGCAACTTCTTCTCTTCCATTTGTTTCAAAATTGGGTCGAATTCCTTGAATACCGAATCATCCTGGACTATTCCCATCTTGATCAATTTGGCGGATCTGTAGTTTTCATACAAGTTTCTCGACGTTAATTCCTTCAACTCTTCCATGTAGTTTCTGATCAACAATTGTCTCAATTTGACGAAATCATTTTGCATTTCATTGTCGACATCGATTCTTCCCCATGGATAAATTCTACATCTATTTACCAAGTCGTTGGAACCAATAATGGCAAAAGGGATTTTGGAGATAAGTTCTTTGTTGGCCTCTTTTGTTTCTGAGTCGTCATTTTCGTAATTCTTAGGCTTAAAAATAGTGATATTCTGGTTTTGTAGATCATCCAGAATTTTGGCCTTGAAAGATTGAACTTCGAGATCGGTCAAAATATCCGACTTGGCAATCACAGGAATGAGGTTGACCTTGTCGTGCACCTGTTTCATGAACTGGATATCCAAAGGTTTGAGACAATGACCAGTAGGTTCAATGAAATATAAAAGGGCGTGGATTCTGTTGTCCACCAATACCGAGTTTCTGTTGATTTTAGTTTCTGATTCTAAATATGAATCGAATCTGCTGTCGATTTCTTCCACGATTGGCTTCCAGGAATTGGTGTGGTTCATTCCATCACCAAATCCCGCACAATTAACAATGGACAAGTTCAATTTGACGTTATTTTCCTCGATGAGAGTATTCAGAGTCTCGATTTTGATGGAATCCGAGTTTTCCAAGTCTTCAACAGGAACAAACTTGGTAGTTTTGGATTCTAAATCGTAGAGCTCTTTGTTGAACAAGGTGTTGATCAACGTGGCCTTTCCAAGCCCCTTTTCACCCACCACCATCAAGTTGAAGTTGAATCCTCTTCTAATGGACTTTCTGTGCCATTGTTTTGGGAGATTGGCAAATCCAACATATCCATTTAGTTTTCTACGCAGAACCTTCTCACCGGCTGTTTCAAAAAGGCCACCAGCTCCAACATTAGCTGGAATCTCGTTATCAGCAACAATGCTTGCAGGAACCGTATCCGTCATCAATAATCACTGCTGTTCACAAAGAAACACCATAACAAATAACAACAACAACAACAACAACCACGATCCAAAAATTCATCTGCTGCCGTCGCCACTGAATTGTTGACGCGAAAGGAGACTGACGCCCATCATGGTCACGTGCCGAGTATCAAATGATGGCAGTCGGTCCAATAACAAGGGGCTTTTTAGCTGAAAACAGGTTATATCGGAGACAGTGGACGTTGCAGGGGTCCACAGGCAATTGAAGCTTGAGTGGAAGGTCATTTGGTTTTGTTTGGTGGCGTTTGTGGTGTGTTGAAAGAACGCCGTGTTGGGTGATGGATATTTTGGCGTGAAGATTTGCAGCTGAAAAGACGCGTCAACTCTCACTGTTAAATATTTCAAGACGGGAGTATTTGATAGATGTTTTGGGATCAAAAGAAGGACTTTGAGTGCAAATAGTGGTTTTGGGCCTCAAAAACAGAGAGAATTTCAGGAAAATAATAGCAGAAACGGTGAATATGGATAAAATACTGGCAGAAGGGTCAAAGGCTATGGCAGAAAGTCGGTTTGAAGACGCGGTTGAAATCTATTCGGAAGCGTGTCAGGTTGCTAATCTGACACTGGGACACGATGATCCCAATGTGATGTTGTTGTACGGACGGGCGTTGGTGGAAAATGCAGTTTCCAATAGTGATGTTTTAGGCAGAGAAGTGAAAAAGGAAGGCGGCGAAGAAAAGAAAGCGCTGGAGCCGGAGTTGGAGCTGGAACTGGAAGACGAGCCAGAATTGGAGCAGGAAGAAGATGAAGAGGGAGATGGAGAAACCGAAAACAAGCAACCAAATGAAACATCCGTGGAAAAAGAAGAAGAAGAGGACGAGGAAGAAAAAGCCAATGAAGAAGATGAAGCAGGTGAAGAAGAACAGTCTGATTTTGAAATTGCTTGGGATATACTTGACTTGACCAGAATCTTGTTTGAAGCACAAACCCCGATCCCCCACGATAAGCTGGCAGATGTGCATCTCTTGATGGGGGACATTTCGTTGGAAACAGACCAATTTGGTCAAGCAGTGGCAGAATTCACAGAAGCCACCAAACATGCCGACCTGGCCAAAGACAAACCATTGAGTAACGAATCGTATTTCAAATTATCTCTGGCCTGTGAATTGAGCGGCACGGATGACGGACTCACACAGGCAATTGAAGCCATGTTGAAAGTGGACACTGTGGAATCCAAGAATGAGACGCTGGAAAGAATTGCCGATTTGAAAGCACAACGTTCTGCCATTGAAAAACAAGGAAACAAACTAGCAGAAATTATCAAGGGCTCCACCGTCACTGAAGCACCAAAGGATCTGTCAGGTCTTGTGAGGAAGAAGAAGAAGAAGGCTGCTCCTGGAAAAGTTATCAAACCCTGATGAATGAATTTATAATCTTTTATCATTTTTTCTATACTCAAGTCTGTCGTCATATTTCATTAGACCCTCAACTTACATCTACGAATTTTCGTATCTTTGTATCCACCAAATTTCATTACCACATGGGGTACCATATGCTAATCGAACATCCACGGAATGGAAATGCTACCCTTTTCCCTCGTGTAGTAGCACCCAAGACTTTTTTTGACGCGCAACGCGTGTTGAAGTTCATAACATTTGCAAGTGATGGACTTTTCAGTAGTTTGGTGTAGTGATGACCAAGATGAGCTATCCGCTGGAGTTGCAATTGCCTTGGGTTGAAAAGTACCGTCCACAAACATTGGACGATGTTGTTGGAAATGGTCCAACAATTGAAGCTTTGAAAAGAATTGCAAAAGATGGGAACCTGCCGCATTTGATTTTGACGGGTTCGCCAGGTATTGGGAAAACCACCAGTGCTTTGTGTCTTGCTAAGGCGTTGTTGGGCGATAGCGTGAACCAAGCGGTGCTGGAGTTGAACGCGTCAGATGACAGAGGTATTGATGTGGTTCGGCGGTCCATTAAGACGTTTGCACAGCAGAAAATCGGTCTTCCTGCAGGTAGACATAAAATTGTGTTGTTGGATGAAGCCGACTCCATGACTGCTCCTGCCCAGCAGGCTTTGAGACGTACAATGGAGGTATATGCAAATAGTACTCGTTTCATATTTGCATGTAACACGTCCTCCAAGATCATCGAGCCCTTACAATCCAGATGTGCCATTCTGAGATTCGGCAAACCCAATGATTCAGACATTCTCCGGGCTATCCAGAAAGTGGTGGAGAAAGAAAACGTTTCTGCTACTGATGACGGTTTGGCTGCATTGGTTTTTACCTCGGATGGCGATTTGCGCCAGGCCTTGGGAAATCTGCAGGCAGTAGTGGCTGGGTTTGGAAGCGTCACGGGAGAAACGGTGTTCAAGCTGGTGGATACGCCTAATCCGGCCGTTATCAGAAAAATGCTGGATAAAGCAGTCAATAAGGACCTAAATGGGTCTCTCAATATTCTCAGAGAACTCATACAGAGAGGTTATTCAGCGTCAGATATTGTTGGTGTGGCTTTCAGAGTTGCTAAGACGTTAAATGTCCCTGAACCTCAACAGCTACAAACCCTCAAAATCATTGGCGAAACACAGCTACGAGTGGTAGAAGGTGTGGCCAGTGATGGTCAATTGATGGGAATGGTAGCAAGATTAGCATAATTGAAGATTTTGATTGTGTACCTTTGTATAATTTAACATGATCTTTGTCGATACGTATCCATGGATAACTTCATATTGCGAAGTCCATGCATTGAATGATATTGTATGTTCTTGCACAAATGAATCTACCTTTGAGAATGACTCAAGCATTGGTGTTGATATATTGTGTTTCCACCCAGTTTTTGAAGTCCATCTGATGTGTGAAAAATGTGTTTGGAAAATGCTATTCTTGATACTGCTTGGTTTTGCAAGCTGTTTTTTTGTATTGTCATGAAATGTTTTTTTAATGAGGAGCTCTTTTTCGGCATTGGTTTTTTTGAACAAACTCCTAATCTCAAGTCATTGTACCTGCTGAAAATCTCAGTTTTGTTTATCACGTTTGCTTCTCACATTTTACCTCCCGCTTCATGTTGAGTATTCCATTTCTGCCGTCTTTCGTTTCTTATCACTCTATAATTGAAATTATTCTTGAAGATTGTACATTAATTTTTCACAGTATGTTGATATTTTAACGTTCCCTCCTAATTGCTTGTTATATTCATCAAAATGCAGTCGTTAGTTCTAGAGATTTGTAATTGTATCACCAGAAAATGCTACAGAAATGATGAATGAGTACATTTTCTCAATAAAAATTGCAAAGATTTACGCTGTAATGAGATTCTCTATGCATTCTAATATCATTTCCCATTTATTTATTTAGCACGTCAGTCACTTATCTTTGAAAATCTAGTCTTTCTTTAGCTTGTTCATGTCAGTGTTCTTGCATGTTGGTTCCATGCTCCGGAACGCAATCTTAAAGGCTACTCCTTCAGTAAAATTGAGACCAGCTAAACTTATCAAAACAATAAGAAACATGAGCAGTGTTTATAGACACATTAATTTTTGCAAATCATCAAACTGTCCTTCAAAAGAACCACTAATGTGCTACCACCAACTGTTCTCCCTAACTCTTTTGTTTGAATACCACGCCCCAAATTCAAACATTAATAATGATCCCTTGTTAATATGAAACCACCCATACATTTGCTCAAAATTACTGTTTTTTCATCGAAATGCTAAAATTTGCCAAAACAATCATCATGAGCCTCCACTATATCGTATGCCACTTCTACTTTTGTCGTGCTACACACACAAACACACACAAACAAGGGTAAAAACCACATTCCTTTTCAGTCTAAAAACCCAAAGTCCAAACGACCAACTATCTATTACTTGTGTTACCATACCTCTTACAATATTTGCCAACTCTACTTCCAACATTGAGCAGGAACAATTACGAATGCTCTACATGCTACTCTCCCTCAACTCAATTTGTGATTCAATTTTTCACTCACAAGTGTATCTCTCCCATACACAACCTCATTGTTCCCCCCTTCCCATCCCCTCTACTCTTCCAATTGTTTGTAGATATCTTTTTCTGACCCATTTATTCACATCTGTTTCCATATTTTGCATCTAAAATATCTCTTCTTATGCTTTTTTTCAAGTCCTCCAGTGTTTGCTCTCTTTTCGCGACACAAGTTTGTGGCGTTCTTTTCCTGAATGTGGCGCATGCGTAGTATGCATTATATCTACAAACGCCAAATGATTCTTCTACTTCTTCTTCTTTGCCTTCCTTTGTATTGATAAACACCACGAACCTGCGCAAACAAATGAAACCATCCAGCCCTATTAAAAAGTCTCCTACTAAGCTGCCGAAAACATCACACACGGCTCAGGGGAAAACGAAACCTGACTCCGAGGCCGCCCTTCTTGCCCGAATTCGTGCCCGGCAAACGCGTCTGTCCGCCGCAGAAAAACTCGCCGCCGCCAATCGCCCGGCCGTGCTGGCCGCCCGTCACAACGAACTGGTGGCCCGCGCCACCAGAGTTCTGGACGGCGCCCACGCCGAGTCCTTCACCCGCCAGCTCGCCGTCCAACTCATTGCAGACTCGTTGGCCGTGTCACGTGTCGACGCAGAGTCTGCTGTCGTTGCTATTCTGGGGCAGCGGGGTTTACCTGCGGACTGCGCCGCGTTCCGCTGGAACTACAGCGCACGGAAAAATAAAATGATTTCTCATCTTCAACGACGCGTCGAGCGGCGCGTCGCCGGGAACTTGGATTCTGGCGCAGACGGCGCTGCCGGCGCGGCGATCGGCGCGTCGGCGCCCGAATCGGACATATGAGCGGAGCCGTGGAAGTTTCGAGAAATTGCCACCCAATTTCTCATGTTCAGTCATTATAAAACTCCTCGAATTGAAATTGACATTTTTCAGTCGCTAGCCGTCACTCTTTTGCACTTCTCGTTCTTTTATTTGGAGAAATAGTGTTTTCTTTTTTCCAGATTTTGGATTGTAACACAAGTAAAGATGCTTTCTTCCACTAGAACTGCCAGAGCTCTTCCTCGTTATGCCAGACATAACTCCACCAAGGTCCAAGGTACCGTTATCGGTATCGATTTAGGTACCACCAACTCTGCTGTCGCAGTGATGGAAGGTAAGACCCCAAAGATCATCGAAAACGCCGAAGGTTCCAGAACCACTCCTTCCGTCGTTGCCTTCACCAAGGACGGTGAAAGATTAGTGGGTATTCCAGCCAAGAGACAAGCCGTTGTGAACCCAGAAAACACCCTGTTCGCCACCAAGAGACTGATTGGTAGAAGATTCGAAGACGCTGAAGTCCAAAGAGACATCAAGCAAGTTCCATACAAGATCGTCAAGCACGCCAACGGTGACGCTTGGGTTGAAGCCAGAGGTGAAAAGTACTCCCCTGCTCAAGTTGGTGGTTTCGTCTTGAACAAGATGAAGGAAACCGCCGAAGCTTACTTGGGTAAGTCTGTGACCTCTGCCGTCGTCACTGTTCCAGCTTATTTCAACGACTCCCAAAGACAAGCCACCAAGGATGCCGGTGCCATTGTCGGTTTGAACGTTGCCAGAGTTGTCAACGAACCAACCGCCGCTGCCTTAGCCTACGGTTTGGAAAAGGATGACTCCAAGGTTGTCGCCGTCTTCGATTTAGGTGGTGGTACCTTCGATATCTCCATTTTAGATATTGACAATGGTGTTTTCGAAGTCAAGTCTACCAACGGTGACACCCATTTAGGTGGTGAAGATTTCGATATTGCCTTGGTCAGACACATTGTCGAAGAATTCAAGAAGGAATCCAACATTGATTTGCAAAACGACAGAATGGCCATCCAAAGAATCAGAGAAGCCTCTGAAAAGGCCAAGATTGAATTATCTTCTGCCTTAGCCACTGAAATCTCCTTACCTTTCATCACTGCTGATGCCACCGGTCCAAAGCACATCAACTTGAAGATGACCAGAGCCCAATTAGAAAAGTTGGTTGAACCATTAATCAAGAAGACTTTAGAACCATGTCAAAAGGCTCTTAAGGATGCTAAGTTGTCCACCTCTGATATCGGTGAAGTTATCCTTGTCGGTGGTATGTCCAGAATGCCAAAGGTTATCGAAACCGTTAAGGAAATCTTCGGTAGAGAACCATCCAAGGCTGTCAACCCTGATGAAGCCGTTGCTATTGGTGCCGCTATTCAAGGTGCTGTTTTGTCTGGTGAAGTCAAGGATGTCTTATTATTAGATGTTACTCCATTATCCTTAGGTATCGAAACCTTAGGTGGTGTTTTCACCAGATTGATTCCAAGAAACACTACCATTCCAACCAAGAAGTCCCAAGTCTTCTCCACCGCCGCTGATGGTCAAACCTCTGTTGAAATCAGAGTCTTCCAAGGTGAAAGAGAATTGGTCAGAGACAACAAGTTGATTGGTAACTTCACTTTGTCTGGTATTCCACCAGCTCCAAAGGGTGTTCCACAAATTGAAGTCACTTTCGACATTGATGCCGATGGTATCATCAACGTTTCCGCTAGAGACAAGGCTTCTGGTAAGGACTCCTCCATTACCGTTGCTGGTTCTTCCGGTTTAACCGATTCCGAAATCGAAAAGATGGTCAACGATGCTGAAAAGTTCAAGGAACAAGATCAAGCCAGAAAGGAAGCCATTGAACAAACCAACAAGGCCGATCAATTATGTAACGATACTGAAAAGTCCTTGAAGGAATTCGGTGACAAGTTGAACAAGGACGATGTCAAGAACGTCGAATCCTTGGTTGCCGGTTTAAGAGAATTAGTTGTCAAGGTCAACGCTGGTGAAACCGTCGAAGTCGACGAAATCAAGACCAAGTATGGTGAATTACAACAATCCAGCTTGAAGTTGTTTGCTGACATGTACAAGAACCAGCAAGCTAACGAATCCAAGGATGAAAAGAACTAATCTTGACACATAGTTTGTTCTTTTCTTATATTCTCCTCTTATATTATGTATATAGCTATTTGTTCATGACAATACTTATTTAACGTCTGTAAAAAAAAAAGACAGTAATTTACTGCTTGAAATGTCAACAGCCTCTCACTTTTTGAATCCGCCCAAAAACGCCATCAGTAGTGGAAACCGTGAATAGTGAGACCTCAACCAATTTGAAGAATCTCAGACATGAATCTCATCTCTTGTTTCGCTGTGCTGAATCTCAAATTTCAACATGAAAGACGCTTTTGACTGAAATTTTGAAGAGGTGAAAACTTGGTTAGCCGTTTTGGTTGTGGGAGAATATACAGTAGAAGCCTGACAATAATTCTTAGAGATGAATCCGTTTTTGCCTCCTCCGCCTAAAAGTTATAGTGAAATGACGCCGGAAGAACAAGGTGAAGAGGGTGCCAAACAGATTCTGGCATTTGTTTCTTCGTGTCCTGGGAAAGCCATGATGGCAGGTGGTTCTGGGTTTGTTCTGGGAGGTGCGTTTGGGTTCTTCATGGCCTCCATGGCGTACGATACCCCCATGGTGAATACTAGGGCGCAGGCTATAGCAGAGACCAAATACCTCGAGCTGCCATTGAAGCAGCAGATGAAAATCCAATTTGCTGAGGTGTGGAAAAGAACCAAAAGCAGTGCCAGAAACTTTGGTTACATAGGGTTGATCTTTTCTGGTGTTGAATGCTGTATCGAGAGTCTGCGTGCCAAATCCGATCTATACAACGGTGCAGCTGCTGGATGCATCACGGGTGCTGGTTTGGCCATTAAAAGTGGACCCGAGGCAGCAGTCATTGGTTGTGCTGGGTTTGCTGCTTTTTCCACCGCCATTGATATGTACATGAAGAGTGAAAACGGCGCTCCTCCGGCTAATGACTATAACGAATGACCGGGTTTGATGGAGAACTGATATCGTTGAAAAGACTAGGTGCTGGGTATATTCTGTATATAATATTTACATAAATTCTGACAAGAGTTATAAATTTCCAGGTTCACAAACACAGTTCTTGAGTGATGGTGGTTCAGTTTTGGGCGTTTTCATACACTCATCCTACCAACAATTGATCTGGATCTCCCTTCTCTTTCAAGAGGAGGAACAGCGGTGTTCTCGAAAATGTCGTTGGAGGCAGGATACACTCCCATCATACCCTTACTGGAAGCAAAAGACGTGTTTCTAGCGGACACGGGATCGGTTGTATAATACTCATCAATTATTGGATGCAGCAGAATGTTCAGCTTCTTGATGGAAATGGTGGAGTTGGTAGGAACACTCAACCAATCGTTTCTTTCAAAAGTCAACGGTTCACTGGCCACCATGACTAGATTCTGGGACTTATTCAGCCTCTCCATCTTGAACATACCGGGCGAATATTCAACAAAGTTGGAGCCCGTTGAAAAATATAATGATGCCGCCTCGTCGGTTTTGGAGGTGACGTATCTGGAAACCACGATGTTTTCTCCATCGGTGATAGCAAAGTTCAACAAAGAAGGGTCTTTTCTCTGCTCGGAGCTACATGAGATTTCGTTGACCCAATTCTTGATGTGCTGAATAGTATCCACAAGGGCCTTTCTGAGCACCACTATATCATCCACTATTTTTCCGGAATCGGGGTCGTGTCCGTTTTGTTTCAGACAGTGTAGAAACAAGGCAAAGCAGCATTCCGAGTCTGTTGACCCATTGATCAGAAGAAAAAACTCTTCGTCGATGAAATTTATCAACCTCAATTTGATCTTGTTGAAATTAGCAATACCACCATTGTGCATGAACATCAGGTTTTTGAAGGTAAAAGGATGGCAGTTGGTTTCACTCAAAACCCCGTAGGTGGAAGCTCTGACATGGGCAAAGATCAGCTTCGAGCTAGTTTTCTCACTAATACGCTGTAGATTCAGGTTATTCCATGCAGGGGTGATGGCCTTGTACAAACAGGGGGAGTTGACTTGATCTTCATCTGCTTGTTCGTTTTTCTCGGCGTCTTCAATGTAGTATCCAACACCAAACCCATCTCCATTGACTGGTTGTGCATCTATACGTAACCGGGAATCGTATGACTGGTTGATGATGGAGTGTGCAGGTTTTGTCAAAAGATTTGACAGCGTCATGGGATCTTTGCCCTTGTAAATGAGAAATCTACACATCAAGAGGTGACTGTTGTATTAACAGAAGTGTGGGTTTGGTAACGCAGAAAAAGAAACACCTTTCAACAATATCGAGCTTGAATAACAATTGTGTTTCTTGTAGCTTGAAATGAAGACACAATACTGTTTAGTATTGTTGATTTTGCTTTGTGTTTGACGTTCAAAGTTGCCACAAAATCACTTCAACAAACAAAAAGAATCAAGTCAGAAAAGTGCCAAACTAAGAAAACATGAAGAATAAACCTGTGCAAGTAGTAAGATCGCGAGCTGTGTTCTGCCTAGCAAGCTTTCATCAAGTGTGTGCTCTAGCTACACAAACTGGTTCACAACGTTGTTGAGAGGGAAACGGGAGTTTTTATAGGGGAATGAAACAAGTAAAATTAAACAGTTTTAAATGTTAATGAGCCAAGTAGTATGAGTGTATCAACGTTTTTTTTTTTTTTTGAGTTTATAGTGACTACAACAGATGAATCTTTGTGGAATATTTTTTCTGTGACAAAGTGATTAAATTGAAGGTTTCAAGAATGTGAACCAAAATACGTTGGTTATTCTAGTTGTAAAGAATATGATGATATATATTTACAATTTGAAATAAATTTGTTGGTAGTTTTAATTTTATACGAGGAATGGATGCATAGAAATCAGACGATAAAAAATGAACGGAACAACTTTGATGGTTTTGTATGCATATCAATCAAATGATGGTTTTATACAACACTTGACCCTCAAACGCCCAAACATCACCAAAAATGAATTGATAAAAAGGTATAAAATAACAGAAAAGCAATATCTAGTAAATACTGGTCAAATACAAAAAGGTGCTGAATTATGAAGAAATATATAACAACGTCCAGCTTCGACAAATGGGGTATTCCCAAACTTCAAAAATGAATTGTTACCTGTTCATTCAAAACTGATCAACATAGTAGATGAAAAGACAACATATCTAATGCACGGTTTTTGCTTCGAATTGACCATTCAACAATGGCCGAGCCGCGAAATTGGAGGCTCGGCAATATGTTACTGGTTTTTCCGTGTTAGATAGCCGTCATCAAGTGAGCTTGCCAGGTATTCCACAGTGGATCTGGGCTGTTAATAAGTTTAGATTGAGAAATAAAAAGGTGTCAAAAAATGGTTGTAGGAATTGCAAATCTTTTTTATTTGAATGATGACAATGTTAGTTGTAGGTGGTTTTAGACCTTGATTTTCCACCACTTAATGCTATTGCCAAGGGATTCAATGAATTTCTCTGGAGTGTCACAGTTAAACTCCCATTTCTGTGGAGATATTTCACTTTATTCAACAATCAAATTTCAAAGATGGACAAAAATTCAGAAACTCACATTGCTACGGTGTCTGGCTTTGTTCTTCTTCATGTGTTGAACCACCTTCAATCTCGACCTTCAAGCCCAGATTGACAAATTCTTGCATCAATCATTTTCTGGCTCATTCTAATCCGTCTACTTCTTGTTCTATTACGCTAACCAATTTTGGCAAATACTGCCAGTTTGTTTTTGTTCTGCTGCTTCCTTATCTGCTGCTCTCAGAGGACAAATGCCATCGAAATTCATGCCGGTGCGACTTGGGGCTGCACCGGATTTTTCTTATCGGATAGAAGCGATTTGTCGAGACAGAGACAAAAACAATCACCGATGACAGAAAGAAAGTGTTGCTGAAAAGAACGGCGTTGGGTTAAGAAGACCAAGAACAGCATCGGAGTGAAGTGCGTGTGAAGAATAGCAAATTTTAAGAGGCTGTTGGAATAGAGAGTGTTTATTGTGCTGAAATGAATATCCATCTGCCGCAGAAAAGCATGTTGCCGTCGATCTCATCTTTGACGCTTGAGACCGACGAAAGAAAGTCCATAGAAGAGCTGATGATGCAGGAAGAACACGAGGAGAATAAACTTCTGGCCGAGGATAGAGAGAACGAACTAGAATCCAAAGCTGAAGCTGTTGAAGAAACGTCTTTGCCTAAAGACGTCGGAGAAATCAACGTCAGTGGATATTTGAGATTCGACAGTGAAATGCCCCCGGATGAAGAGACTATCAAAAATACAACTAGAAACGCAAGGTTATATCAACTGCGAGGCCAGGAGAGTGATAATTTGCGTCATTCGTCGTCCAATAATAGAGCAGGAAGCAGCAAATTGGCGTACACACAGAATTCCATATCCTTTGACACCTACAACAGCAACTTGGATGCTAGCAAATACTCCATGACTTTCATTGAGGATTTCGATGGCTTCAAATATACAAATACAACAAAGACAATAGTAGTGCCACTGGAAGTTGGAAACGACATCAGTGAAAAGGCTGTTAAATGGGCGATCCAGGAACTGGCCGCCAACAAGGATATCGTCGTAGTGTTGAGAGTGTTTTCTCTTCAGAATGTCTTACAGAACGGCGTCGATCATCATAGAAAGGACTGCATCAAACTTTTTGACAGAGTCAAGCTACACAATGAAAATAAAAGGAAGGGTATTAGAATTGTATTAGAATCAAGAATAGGAGCGGTGGAAGCTTGCATTCAGAGGTGTATATCGAAAACAGCAAGCGATGGTTACGATGGCCATCTGCTAGTTTTGGGGACTAGAAGAGGTATCAAAAAGGAAGCACCCAAAAAAATATCAAGTATACTAAAAGGAGCTGATGATACTTCATTGGTAAGAAGACTCATTGACAATTCTGACATTCCTGTGGTCATTATGAATCCAGTATATGGACAGCTACCAGAGAAAACCAGACCTTCGTTCACGGACGTTTTGAAAAAATACCCATCCATGTATGATCCGTTAACGGTTCAAAAGGCAATTGCCCTTGAAGACGATCCGGAAGATGAGTCCTCCAACCGACGGGGTAGAGGGTTATTAAGATCGTCGTCACATCGTTCAACTACGTCTTCTCCGTCCTCTGCATTATCTCCATCCAGGTCGAGAGGATTATCTCCTGTGCGTTCTAGGGGATTGTCTCCTTTCCGTCTTTTCAGAAAGGGTTGAAGATATATGGGTTGTTGGTGAGTGCTGTATATTTCACGCTACGTCAAAATAAGTTGTTTGATGGGGGAGAGTCACAGATTTTCCGGGATCAGAAGAATCATCGGAGATACAGAATAGTGTGAAATCATGGTTATTGTATTTTTCAGCTAGGATACTATTCACTCTTTGTATTAGCGGTTGATTTTTTTCGAAGATAGCTCAATATTGGAGATTTTGGACGTGGATAGCTTGTTTTAAGTGGGAAAATAGAATAATCTGGCCGGTCCATGGGGAAATTGGAAAATCGAGTTACTTTTGTATATACAATTTATAATATAGACATTTGGATACTAATCTCTGGTGTCATACAAGATGGTGACTGGGCCATCGTTGACCAGTTCGACATCCATCATTGCTCCAAACACCCCAGAAAGCACCTTTCCAGGACCACCCATGAGTTTTTCCAGCTCTGAGAGAAACAGCTCGTACAGCTCTTTTGCGGTGGGGCCTTTCTGTGCCTTGTGGAAGTCGGGTTTGGCGCCTTTCTTCACGTTGGCGTACAGGGTGAATTGCGACACCGCTAGAATTTTGCCGTCCTCAATATCGTTGATGGCTTTGGTCCAGTGTTTCACATTTCCAGCCTCTCCAGACTCAAACAGTTTCAATCTGACCACTTTGGACGCCAGTTTTGTCACGTCTTCCACCGTGTCATCGGTCGACACCCCGACCAGAACACAATACCCACGTTCTATCGCCGACACCACAGCATTGTCCACCGTCACGCTGGCTCGTTTGACCTTCTGAATCACCACCTTCATCCTTCTAAAACTTACCAAAACCAGTCAAAACCAGCCAAAACCAGTCGAAACCCTACACTTCCTGCCACATCCTGAAATTCTTACCAATATTTTTATTCAACGTCTGTTATCTTTCGAGGGCATTTTATTTGCCCGTTTCGGTAATTCCTCCAGATAACAACGCGCCAAACACTCTCCGCGGCCGCTGGCGAGCGTGGCCGGCACATCTGCAGCAGTTTCCATTTTTGCCCAGCGTTTGCTGTCCGCCGCGGCGGCTGCCGCAGCGCCAACTGCGGTCGGATGCTGGGGTGAAAATTTTTATCGCGTTCATTGTTCGATGAATGCAATAAAGAGAAGAGCGGAGGGCGAAAAGGTTTTGCTTTGATGAATGGAACGCCTTTTTGGAGTTTGGGAAGGGTTTTTGAGACACTTTTCGGTTGAGTTTTTGGTGGGGACTGTGAAGAAATACTTGGTGGTCGTCCTGAAATCCTAGAAGAGTTTTGAGAGCCATTTGACACTACCGAATAAGATGAGTTTTGCTGCCGACCGTCGTCCTTCCATTGTAGAACGGACACCGTCGTTTTCAGCAGGCACCAGCAACTCCCGCAGACCGTCAGTGATTCCACAGCTACAGGGGATTGAGAAGCCTAATTTGAACGCCCTGCCAGAGGACCTGGAGTCGGTGGACGTGCTGATTTGCGGAACCGGGCTGGTGGAGAGCATTTTGGCAGCAGCGTTGTCATGGCAGGGATCCAACGTGCTTCACATTGACGCCAATAACTACTACGGAGACGATTCCGCCACATTGACCATTGAGCAGCTGAAAAGTTGGTGCATCAACTCCAAGATGAAAACCCCAGGTTTCAAAATCTATGATGACATCTCGTTGGAAATCAACGACTCGGACCATATCGTGTCTAAGGAATATGGTATAGATTTGTCGCCGAAAGTGCTTTTCACCAAGTCGCCGTTTCTGAACCTACTCATCAAATCCAGAGTGTACCATTATCTTGAATTCCAGTCCGTGACGAATTTCCACACCTTCGAAAATAACTCTCTTGGAAAGATTGTATCCTCTAAAGAAGACATCTTCACCAATGACTCGTTGGACCTCATCACCAAGCGCAAATTGATGAAGTTCTTGAAATTCGTCATCTCAGAAGAATCCAATCTCGATGTGGACGATCCCAAATATAAAACCGTGTCCTTGAACAGCTTTCTCCAAGAGGAATTCAAATTGGACTCCAAAACCATTAATGAATTGGTTTACACATTGAGCTTGTCGAGCACGCCAAACCCATCTCTTATTCAAGGCCTTGCCCATATCAAAAGATATTTGCACTCCTTAAACATCTACGGAAACTTCCCGACGTTATATTCCAAATACGGAGGCCCGGGAGAAATCTCTCAGGGCTTCTGTAGATCTGCTGCTGTGGCGGGAACAATCTACAAGTTAGATACCAAATTGCTGAATTTTGATAATGAGATTGCATATCTTGATGATGGCTCTCAAATCAAGATTAATGAGAAAATCGTTGTATCACCAAACCAAACGATATCAGAACAAATACCTGAATCAACGAAAATAAAAAGATCCATTGCGGTGGTTGATAATCCGTGCATCGAGTGGTTCACAGAAGGTGAATCTTCGGCTATTGTGGTATTTCCACCAGGTTCCTTGGATACTCACAACAAATACCCAGTTCAATGCTTGATTATGGGCACAGGCACAGGCTGTTGTCCGGACGGGAAGGCCATTTGGTACATAAACTCAATGGATTCAGATCTAATTCAGGCTTCCAAGGATATCAAGGCAGCATTTACCAAGCTAGAAGAATGTATCATTCGAGAGAGTATTGACTTGGATAGTGAACTCGAATCTGTCAAAAATAACGAGGACTTGGCTAAAATAAGTGAATCTTTGAAAACGCTGAAGGTGGAAGAAAACCAAAAGCTGAAGTATCTGCTGAAACTTGAATTCAATCAATTGGTCAACAAATCCACGTATTTCACACAAACTGGCAATGTTCTCAAGGTCCATCCACCTGCTGGAGACCTGACCTATGACGATGTTCTTCCACAAGTGTTAAGCCTATATAAAGAAGTTGTGGGTGATGATGTCGACTTTTTTGACGTTGATTTTGAAGATGAAGAAGAAGAAAAGGAGATAAGTGAATATTATAACTCCTTGAATAGCAGTGTGATCTCAAGTGTTCCGACCTCAGATAATGAGAATGCCATCATTGATGAAACCGAATCCGACTAAATTCAATGAATCATGTTCAAATGCATTTATAAATTGTTCTTCAGCAAGTAAAAATAAAACTTGATTTATTCATTAAAAAAAAATACAGTATCCAACATTTAAAGAAAAACCCCCAAAAAAAAACCTTATAAACTTCCTTGTTCATTTCTCATGATTGTCATCTTTTCAAATATTATTATAAATTAATTAATTCGTTGTTATTATCTTTCATTTTCACTAAACAGATCCCGTAAGGAAAACTTAAAAAAAAAGCCGATATTGCAATTCCAGCCCCAATACATGCAAATTCATCTAAATCGGTGCTTCACGGAGTCTCCAAAACTCACGAAAACCAAATATTTATACATATATCACCAACTATTATACTATCTATGTAACACAAAGCTTGCTTTTATTCCCGGACAGCGCACAGATTAAACATGCCTAACACATTATTAGATTATACAAGTATAGAATAATTATGGAAAACAGATTTAAGCAGAAAGAGTTTCCAAAAGAATGTTTCTTTCTTCGGTATCCTTACCCCACTTGGTGATGACGACACAAGAAGCACCAACAACCTTTCTGGCAGTACCGTCTCTGTCTAATTGACATAAACCGGCCCATTCACCTAATTCCTTAGCGTCGGAAACCTTGACTAATGGGACACCGTTTTCGTTACATAAAGCTTCAACCAACTTGGAGATGGCTTCTTCGGTGACAGCGTCACACAAGAAACATAATTGGGCTTCCTTTCTGGAAAGAGCCTTGGTAGCTTCTCTTAAACCTCTGGCTAAACCATCGTGGACCAAAGCGGTTCTCAAAACGGTCTTAATACAGTCGTTTAAGGACACGGTTTCTTCAACTTCTTCGACAATTTCTTCGATAACTTGGTTTTCTTCAACGTCAGACATTTTTTCTATGTTATTTACTTCTTCCTCAGATAAATCCGGTCAGTGTTACCAAGAAGAACCATTCCAGTTCCAAAAACGGCTACAGCAGCTTGTGTTTTATTGAAATTCATGGCATCGCGAGAAAAAAAAAATGAATTGTTGAAATTTTTCACAGTCACGCATTTTTGTGCTGAGCCGCGTTCAAGCCCTGCTGCAGCGCACGTGCATCCGGAGCAACCCTGCAAGGTGTTTGGAGATTTCATTCTCATTTCTCACGACATGAATCTCAAATTTACGCTATAACGGTGATCAGATTAGCCTTGAAGGTGTGTTTTTTCTGCAGAAATCAGTGTTTCGGGGCAAAAGGAATCGATCGGACTCGGTGGAAAGATACACAACATGACTCAAGTGTACATCAGACACGGCGCAAAGGAAATACCATTGAAAAGTAAGCCATTGGTGCAAAAATACTGTTATTTATTGTACGGAATGCTGTATTTCTCGGCACCAATGCATATTATGACCAGGTTCGAAAGAGTGTGTGCAGGAGTTTTAGTGTTACTGGTCTCGTTTCTCTTGATGGTCGCATGCAAGAAATATGTGCTTCCGCTGTTGTATTTGCTGAAATATCTGTTTTAGCAAGATAAACTCACAAGATCCATTGAACATATATGAGGTCTGATCTGTATACTAGTTTTGGGTTGTATAAATGCTATATTTTATTAAAAAAAAAGAATCGATACTGCGTAATTCTTAAAGATTGCTCAAAAGAGCCGTCAGAGATTCCTTGTTTGGGTTCGACAATGTACTGAAAATCAATTCGTATTTGTTGCTTTCATTGGATTGTGTGGACACAGCAAACTTCTTGAATTCCGAGAAAATGTTGATGTTATCTAGTCCAGTGCTGGAGTATGGATCTTCCTCCAACTCGTCGTTATCATAATCGAAGAAGTTCTCTTGATTGAAGTTTATTCCCTCGTATCCTCCGTCTTCATCTTCATTGCCATTATCATTGAAATTGGCTTCATCGTAATCATCATTAAAGTCACCAGCCTGTTCCAACGCAAACGCTTGATCCGTCTTCCAAGAGTCGGAACTGTATTGCGCTCTTCTGGTCTCCAAGTCCTTCATTGCTTGTGGAAGTCTGAGTATCATCGAACAGATGCTATCACCACAGTTAGGTAATATGCTGCTCAACATCATGCTATTCAAGGAGTTCAAATCAATATTCAAAAATGAAACTAATCCAAGCGTACACAACTTGAGATCAAACACCCTCTTCATATTATTGTTTTCTGTAAACCAAACTGTGAAGAAAAACTCAATATCGCAGTTTTCAATCAATGTCTTTAATGTGATATTTGGGTTAACAATTAAAGCCGCCACTGTAATTTCAAGTAATGGAATATGGAATCTACTGACCTTCTTGGGATTAGGTATTTGATCCTTAACTTCTCTCAACAGTTTATTGGATTTGACAATGTAGTTTGGTAAAAAGGCGGAATTGAACTCCGGGGTTGATCCGGAAAGACTTAAAACAAACGTTGTGGCCAGGTCTCCCACGGAAATCAAGTCTTCAAATCCTATGCTATCATCATCTTCCAAGTCCAAACTTAAAACATAATCGATAATTTGATTAAACATGGAGCAAACTGATTCATTGGTCTTGATCGTTTCGCCACCATATATAATATAGTTCTTCAAAGCTGGGAGGGCATCGTCCAGGTACATGATTATGTCGCCATCTTGAACCAAGGCTTTTAACAATGGTTCGAATAACGACCACATGGTTGGGGAAACAGATCTTGTTAAAAATAGTGTATTTTCAATCAATTCGCATGCTTCAGCGTAGAAATCATCGCATTTGGATTCAAAAATGTATTGAATGATCTTGGAATAGTATACTTCTAATTTGGCAATTACAACAGTACTGTTTTCAAAGTACAGTAAAATAGTAATCATAGTGGATAGAATACCTAATGCGGTTGAAGATTTGTCAGTTGCAGCATTGTCATAATCTTCAAAATCGTCAACGTTTGTATTGGAAAGCTCGTTCAAAGATTGCAATAAAGAGTATAACTTCAAAGTCAATTGCTCCATCAACTTTTCAGCAAATGGTTCTAATTCAGCCGGAAAGCTTTCAACCAATTCTTGCATAACTGCTGGTAAAATCTCGGAATCGAATTTATTGGATAATTCTAATAGCTTTTCCATCACCTGTAAAATGATTGGCTCTAGTGGACTCTTGAAATCATCATTATCAACAAATGCTTGAATGGCCAGACAGGCTTCAATCTGTGTTGGCAAACCAAATTCGTTGTTTGAAAAACAAGACATTACACCATTGAAGATGTTTTTGATTGTTTCAGGATTAAAGTCGTGGCTTTCGAATTTCGACACCAAGTTATTGGTTCTTGCTTTCAAGAAATTGAACTTAGAATGGAAATTTGGGAAAACATAGGCATTCATGAATGGTTCAATTTCGGATAAGATCGGACTCTTTTTGTCAAATAATCTGTAACTGATTGGAGATAAGAATTTCATCATTGCTTCTTTTTCCTTGGCGGTTTGTAGAGATTCTGGAGTGTTTTGCAACTCGTGCAACTTATTGTGAATAAATTGGAACATTGGAACTAGGTAGTCAATTCTTTTTTCGCCCAATGTGAACAAGAATGAATGTAGAGCGTCTTCTGCTGTGTTTGCTTCTATTATATCAAAGATCTTGTTGATATATTCTTCTGGTTCATCGTCGTACAACTCCAAGTCTTCTTCCAAGGGCAAAAATATCTTAAAGGAAGCATTGGTGAGTAGGAAATTGAAATGAGGTTCAACCAGTTCAAAGGTTGATTTCTTGACTAAACACTGTTCCAATAAGGAAATCAAGTAGTATAAACATGGCTGGGAGATAAATATGGATCCGTTGTACCAATTTTGAAGGTTCTGAATGTAAACATTGATCAACATTGGTAACACTTCATTTTTGAAGTTGGATCTGAATTGTTCATATTGAAATTTATCCGATAAAGATTTAGTACCATATCTTTGAAATAGTCTGAAAATATTGTGGTAGCACCATTTTTGAGATTTTAACCAGCCCACAATGTCGTCTTCTGAAAATTGTAGATTTATGATGTTTACTTGGAATGTCAACCAATCGATGATGTTCTGATTGGATTGTAAAATAACCGGGAAATCCAAGTAGGTTACAAACTTGTAACATTTGATGATCAATTTCAAGATTTCTGAACCTTCGTATGAAGATTTGACGCTGGCAATATCTGAAATGAGTTGATTACCAATTGAAAGCAAGGTTGGGAAAAATGATTCTATGATAGGATCCAGTGTTGAAGATCTAGGGGTGTTATTTTTCCATCTGAAAGTTCTGAAAACTTCCGACAATGCAAAGATTCCCACATAAAGAGCATGAATGTCGTTGCTTGAAGATGAAATCAGCTGCTTGATTGTGTCCAATAGATTCGGCCAATCCCCAGCAGGAAAGTCGATTTTGATGATCTGGACTAATGCCGGCAAAAGCGGGTTAAGAATACTCTTCGCCGTGATTTTCGTCATTGACACCAGCAACTTTTCCCTGATAATCGGGCGTTCATCTTTATCAATCGACGAGTTTGGAGAGTCCCATCTTCTCACAATGGTGTTTTTCACGTAGATGGAGCACGATTGCTTGATGATCGGCTGCACTGTTTCATTCGACAGAATGTCCAAACAGGCTCCTAAAAATCCCACCGTCTGGGATAGTTGTTGCAGCTGCGATTCCGCGTGTGTTCTGATCCTAGGATCTGCTTGCAACGTCGCAAGAAAGCATTCATGAAGCTGGCTCACGTCCATTTTCCCCCTGTGTTCTTGCTATAGTAAACAAATCCTTAAAATTTTCACTATTAAATACTTAATCGCTTTGATCTACAATTTTTGTATAAAACGTTGGCGCGTCGACCGACGCAGACAGTCTCTCGCGCTGGACAGGAACATGAATTTACTTTTCACACAAAGAAATAGAAGAGAGGTAAGAGAGAGAGAAGAACGATAATAACGACAGAACCATAGCAACATGCCATTTTTATCTACATACAGACCTGCGGTTCTTTTATTCTTCTTTATTAGACAACCAGTGGCAGCAGCTGCGATTGTGGGAAGCTTTGCTCTGTGGGAAGCTGACAGAAACCTAGGACTGGGTATCAGAGACAGCATCAACGACTGGAGACAGAACCAATTGGGATTTGCCACGCCTACTAGCCAATACGAGATGTTCAAGAAGATTGATGAGGAAAAGAGAAATGAAATGTTGCTGAAATAGAGACCGGGAGTTTTTGTTTGAAACCGGCTTGCACAGGCAACCAAAACATGGTTGGTTCTATTTACATATATCACGTTATTTATTTATTTACACATTCTTTAGTCTACAGACACGATACAGCTCGAAAATGGCCGCTGGGGTGATTCCCTCGATTCTACGGGCCTGTCCAATTGTCTCGGGCCGGTTCTGGTTGAGTTTAGAAATCACTTCGGAGCTCAAGCATGAAAGCTTGGAGTAGTCGTAGTTGATTGGTAACTTCAAGTTTTCGTCGGCCTTGAAAGCACGGATGTATTCCTTTTCCTTCTTGATGTAACCCACGTATTTACCCTCGACGGCAAGCTTCAGTTTGACTCTTTCGTTGATTTCCACAGGCGTCGATTCGGAAACGATTTTGATAACATCATTGATATCGACATTGTTGTATTTCAAGATATCAAATGCAGATTTCAATTTACTATCTAGTCCAATGTTAATGTCGGCCAACAATTGGTTCCATTTGCATGAACTCAACTTGAAATCTTTCAAAACGTCCAACGAATCCAAGAAAGACTGTTTGTCATTGTGGTAACTAATAGATCTTTGCTCTGAAACACAGCCAATTTTTTCACCCCTCTCGGTCAGTCTCAAATCGGCATTATCAGCTCTGACACTGACTCTGAACTCACTTCTTGATGTAAACATCCGATATGGCTCGTTGACACCTTTGGTAATCAAATCGTCGATTAGAATTCCAATATACCCATCTGACCGATCCAGTATAAAGGACTCCTCATTCTTATAATTCAAACCCGCATTCAAACCTGCAATTACACCTTGACAGGCAGCTTCTTCATAACCAGTGGTACCATTGATTTGGCCTGCTAAAAATAAACCATCGATTAGTTTTGTTTCCAGAGATTTTTTTAATTCACGTGGATCAATATAGTCATATTCCACACCATAAGCAGGTTGTAACATCTCAACATTTTCCAAACCAATGATATTTCTCAAGATATCCAATTGAATGTCCTCAGGCATGGTCATTGATATTCCATTTGGATATATTATATCCGAGTTCAGCCCTTCAGGCTCCAGCCATACTCTGTGTTGAAGCTTGTCAGAAAATCTCAGAATTTTACTTTCTAAAGACGGACAATATCGTGGTCCTTTCACAGTTTCTCTAATATGAAATGTCTGGTGAAGGTTTGAGTTAACTATGTCGTTCACCGCAGGTGTGGTATAAGTTCCCCAACAGGAAATCTGATCTTTAGATTTTATGGTAGGGTGAATGTTCAAAAACGACATTGGCTGTGGGGGGTCATCGCCCAATTCCTCTGAAAGAAGAGAGTAATTGATAGACTTGGCAGATATACGCGGAGGAGTACCTGTTTTCAATCTACCCATTAGTAAGTCAAACGATTTGAAAGTATTACTCAATCCGGTAGAAGAGGTTTCGTTGATTCTACCCGCAGGCCAAAATTTCATTCCTAAGTGTATTTCGGCTCCTAGGAATGTACCTGTTGTAATCACAACATTGTTTGAACGTATGAATGAGCCATCGGATAAGACCAACCCCATTATTTTACCAAAACCCCTGCCAAGTTGATCCTTTTCATTGATAGAATTATCGATAATCAAGTCCTCAATTTTCGATTCAACAATCGATAGGTTTGGATATTGTTTAATGTAGCTTTGCATTTCCGATTTGTACAGATCCCTGTCTATTTGAGCTCGGTAGCCCCACACGGCTGCACCTTTTGATCTATTTAAAATTTTGAATTGAATACCTGCTTTATCGATGATTTTGGGACAAACACCATCAAGCGCATCAATTTCTTTAAGAAGCGTACCTTTTCCGATGCCTCCCAAACGCCGGGTTGCAGCTAGTCGTTCCGACATTATCAAATTTAGGGGTTACCAATGAAGTTTCAATTCCTAATCTGGCCGAAGCGGTGGCAGCTTCGATCCCTGCATGTCCACCTCCGACAACAACGACCGGGTGAAATGGAGAGCTAGCTAACTTGGATGCAACTTCGGCACAATATTGAAGTTTGGTGGTAACGGATGAACGCATGTGGGATATTTCAGCAGTCTTTGTTAATGTTAAACACAAGGTTTCCTTTTTTGGTTAAAAATTTCTCTGTACTGAAAAATTCATGTCAATGTTTCCTGTCCGCGGATCAGTATGAAGAGACTCCGTGATAGTTGAGAATCGGCCTCTGGTTAGTAGGTGGTCAGCTTTCAGACATAGATTGAAGCAACAAAGAAAAGACAATGAGAAGCAATCTTTTTAGAGGAGTGAGAAGCATGAGCTGGATGGCTGCACCATTAATTGCAGTTCACAAGGACGTGGAATTGCCTAGTCAATTTGATGATTGGAAATTACTGGCACATGGGATTAGAACAGTGACATTTCTCAAATTCCAGGTTTATGCTCTGGGTATCTATTCCAATGAAAAGTCCTTGTTAGCACAAATAGTTCCGTTGAGAAATACGGATCTGGCTCACCTTAGAGATGGGTTTGTCAGAACCATTTCCAGCTCTCCAAGAAAACTCACTGCGGAGCAAGAAGAGAGACTTGCACTTGGTCTTGACGAGTTGAGGGCCATGGCTGTCGTCCGTTGCAAAGTGCCCAAGGGAACAGTTGTGGAATTGGTGTCGTCCTCGGAAGGAATGAGTGTTTCTGTTAAGGGAAAGATCATCGGACATGTGCATGAACCTTTGGTGGGAGAAATGTTGTTTGAAAGATGGTTAAAGGGCCCTGACGACACGGTGATGCCCAACTTGGTTAGAGATTTTTGATCATTGGTCTGAAATTTGTGCTGAGGAATGTTTTCTATGCTTACTTTCCGCTGTTTATTTTTGTCAGGTTATATTGTTTATTTTCATCACCGCTGGTGTTTCTTATATAACTTGTCTATTTCAACTTGATTTGTGAATTTTTTTTCAAGTGTGTGATTTACTCCATGGAGCAGTCAAAAATGACTTATATGGGGTGTAACTATCCGGGAAATAAATATACCTGTTTAGTCTCAAATGTATTGGTTGTAGTTTTTGCGTCATGTGTGTCCACACGTTTATTCAATTTGTTATTGTCAGTGGGGTTGGTGGCCATTGTTAGAAAAGACTTGATTTGTATTCAGTGTGACTGAAATACAAGTTTGCTACCAAGTCAAGAAAGAACAAGGGTATAACTGTTTGAAATCTTCCAACAAAATGATATGATATTACTGCGGTGATGCCCGAAAGAATGACAATGACAAAAAAGAACATTAAAAGCATGATTCATGTTGGAAAGGGTGTATTTATATGAACTTAAATTATTAACACCCGTTATATTTTCAATTCATCGTGTTTCTATATATGTTTTTCAATATAAATTGTACCAAACATCCAACAATACACAAAGAGCATGCTCTGCTTTTCTTCTCTTTAACTCTGAATTTATTACCAAAAATCCTACTCAGCCTTACTACACACTCAACCGTTCACCATCCGTCATCCATCTACACTTTTTCTAGCATTGTCAATCCACAATACCTTCGGACAACTATATCAAGCCTATTGTCCAAGGGCAAAAGTTGCTATTCAGATGTGTGCACCGCCACTGTGAATTTCTCAAATACGCGCAATACACCGCCACAAGTGGAAAAAAGGCAGAAATGAGCAATTCCTCTTTCGAGACCACCCGGAGATTTATTAAAAAATCCCATTACATGTTGAGGCCCGGAGGTTCCCCGGATTTTGTATTTAAGTGCCTGATCCGCTGTCAGAAGAATAAAAAAATGGAAGCACGATAATTGGATACTTCTATCAGAATTGTTCTAGTTATTCTGTACAGAAACGAGTGGATTTGAAAATGACAGGGGAAATTGACACGGATCTCGTGACATTAACAAGATTTATCATTGAAGAGCAACAAAGACTGGCACCGGATGCTACTGGAGAACTGACTCTTCTTTTGAACTCGCTACAATATGCCTTCAAATTTATTGCGCATACTATTCGTAGAGCGGAATTGGTGAATCTGATTGGGTTGTACGGACAGACCAACTCGACGGGAGATGACCAAAAAAAGCTTGATGTGATTGGGGATGAGATTTTCATCAACGCCATGAAGGGCTCGGGTAATGTGAAGGTTCTAGTCAGTGAGGAGCAAGAAGATCTGATCATATTTGAGGGTAATTCGGGCAATTATGCTGTTTGTTGTGATCCGATCGATGGTTCGTCCAACTTGGATGCCGGTGTCAGTGTTGGTACCATTTTCGGAGTGTACAAATTACAAAAGGACTCTTCCGGAACCATCAACGACGTCTTGAGAAAGGGTACCGAGATGGTGGCTGCCGGTTACACCATGTACGGTGCTTCGGCACATTTGATGTTGACCACCGGTCACGGTGTCAATGGTTTCACTTTGGATACCCATTTAGGTGAGTTTATTTTGACTCACCCAAATTTGACAGTTGAAAATAATAAAAAGATTTACTCCGTCAACGAAGGTAACTCCCACTATTGGTCTGAAGACATCAAGGAATACATTGCGTCGCTGAAGTTACCTCAAAAGGATACCAACAAGCCATATTCCGCCAGATACATTGGTTCCATGGTGGCTGACGTTCACCGTACTTTGCTGTATGGTGGGGTTTTCGGATATCCAGCCGACTCCAAGTCCAAAACTGGTAAATTGAGAGTTTTGTACGAATGTTTCCCTATGGCATTATTATTAGAACAAGCTGGTGGTATGGCGGTCAACGACAAAGGTGAAAGAATCCTTGACTTGGTACCTAAAAAAATCCATGAGCGCTCGGGTATCTGGTTAGGTGATAAGGTTGAAATTGACAAGCTCTTGACTTTCATAAAAAAATAGAACATGACACATTGTATATTACTCTGTCGGCCTTATTTATAAAATTAACAAAAATGTTGGAACAAAACTAGATACGAGTCTTCTGATTGTGGAACTTTTGATCCGGATTTTCAATAGACACCAAATCTGTTTGATATTTTACCTTTGCGGGCTTTTTTTCTACAAGCTAATGTAAGTGAAGTGATGTGATATTTGTTTAAAATCTTAATCAGTTGATAGAATTAGTTACGATTCAAGTTCTCAAACTTTTTACCCTTGAGAGCAACATTCATCATCTGTATGGAGCAGTCACAAATTCCAAGAGTGAAACAATGTGCAAGACTCAAACGGTCGTTATTCTTGAACACACCAGACAAGCATCCACATGATCGATTGTTCACTACCACCAATTAGACTATTCTGCTCTTATGCATTTCTCGGTTGCAAAGCCTGTTGTTTAAGTATGAAGTTGAGCATTCTTTTGTGCATTTCTTCTTTTCCTTTGACTGTTTGCAATGTGGAAATTCTCTAGCCCAACTTCCTATCCGAAATCCAGAAATCACTCCCTCCAATCACCCATGTTGCTAACACGACGACCTACTTGGAGAATAGTCAAAAAGTTTCCGCTTTGGGAGTACGCGATGAGAAATGGAAAATTCCTGTCCACCACGAGTCCATGTGATCTGACGTTTGATGGGGGATTTTCCACCAATATCTATAAAGCAAATTTATTTAACACAAAGCTGGGGTGTCAGCAACTATAAGAAAGACATTCACTGGGGGATTTTTGGCTGGAAATGAGTAAAAGAGTAGATACGCCGCATGTTCCGGTGAACGGGTTTGATTACGACGGGATGTTGAAGACACTAGAAGCCAACTATAAAAATACCACGGGGGGAGACAAGTTTGAGAGTCTTGATCAAATGGACGCCAGCGGATTCATGGTGAAATCAAATAATGTAGAACAGGCGTTTACAGAGGTGAAGAACGATTTGTTAAGCCAGTTGAATCTTAGCGTGATGAACGCTAAAAAATGGAAAAAGAGAGATTGAATAGAGGCTGGGTTGTAAGGGAAGAGGAATGACAAGAGGTGGTGCCAAAACAGACTTTTGTGCGGTTTTAAACAACGTAGTGTATGCTGATTCGCATTTGTGACTTGAAGACAAGAAATTATCCACTCCAAAAAGTGTTGAAAGGTTTATTCCACAAAATACATCTGTTCCTACGCTTAGTTCCAATATACATGCTGTTGGCAGTCGACAGTTGAGTGTGGAAATAACAATGTTGAAGAATAAACATTTTTTCTTTTCTTTTTTGGACACATCTCCACGACGGGTGAAATCTAATGGCACTCCCACTTTCTAGGTTGATCTATTGGCCTTTGAAGTAAGAGTAGCTAAAAGCATTATGAATTGGAGCATGTGTATTTCTTCTATATTCAAAAGTAATGAACTTGAAATAGTGTGTATCATTATCTCATTACGCTGTGAAAGTTGTGTGGATATTTTCAATGTCATGCAGTTACTATGTCTGACCTTTAAATTATAGACAGCATGAGACGCTACGTTTTGTTATCAATAGAGATGTATTCTGAACCAGGCTTTTCTACGCTTTCAATTCATGATAATGTACTTTTAAAATTCTTCTTGGGGTGTCCTTGTACGGTTTTTGTTGAAAAATATATTCAAGTTGAACATTATTGACGCTCAACCCCAACCCCAGAGATTAAAAGGCCGTATATTCACTTTCAAATTCAAGTAAAGAAACTGTTTGGTGTTGTACTTTTTGATCACTCTATTACTGTCGTATTTTGACCAGTATTTCTTGGAAAAGAAGACACCGAAAAGTAACAGTAACTAGATCCAATTTACTGATGGTGGATAGATGTCAATTTTTTTTTAGAAACTAAGATTTTCCGCCATTCTATTTATGGCTTTACTCTGATGTATTGGGAAATGAACATCAATACAGTTGAGCTGGTATAGAATACAATGAAGCAATGAAGATGATGATATTTTCGGTGGAAATGGTGCCACTAATTTGAATTATATGTTGTGGTTTGTGTCTTACGAACATGTCAAAACTCCAGTCAATTAATTCTATCCAAATATATCAATGCTTTAAAGGTGTAATGGACTATTCAGCACAATACAGAATACTTTGCTATTGTACCGCATATATCACATCGGGAAAAACATGTTGAATTCAGCAATAAAACGGGAATCGAATATACAACCCAGTCACCCTCCATATAAGCAACTGGTTATCCAATTTTAACAGTCATCATAATACAGTTTTCTCCAGTTGGCTAGTATTGTTGAAAAAAAAGAGAAAAATGTTCATATCTCTTGTTCATCACGCCAAATATTTGGTTCAGAGTGTGTTTAAAAGTCATATGAAGATTTGTAATTTGAAATAGAAAATGAGACCTATTGATAAAAAAAAACACTCAAATGAATTCCAAACAATTAAATTCTGAGTGTAGATGAAACCATAAATTGGACCCATTTCGATTTTTTGACAATTATGGTAGCTACCTCCCAACGCATTGTTGAAAAAGAAATATAAACATGAATTGGTTAAATGGTTAATCTTACCTGAAATTAACATATAATAAATGTTCTTAAATAGCCCTGTTTTGTCATTCAGTTTGAATATCTGCCTGCTTACAGAATCTGTTAATTCATGGGTTTTTAAACAACTTGGAATTGGATATTCATGAATATCAAGTGACTCGAAAAGATGCTTCCAAATTACTGGAGAGAATCGTTTCCTCAATATCGAACCTTTCCATCAAACCAAGTATCTATTCATCAACTAACATATTTGGAAAATTGAGAATGTCTTTGCTCTATAAAGATCTCACTCCAGTCGAAAAAATGACCAATTACCAATTGTAGCCATTATTTCATGTTCATCCAGCTTCTTATCAAGGTTCCTTGGGGTTTGTTGCGCAACAAATATAGTGTCACGACATCTGGTGCTCTATTGATGACGTCATTCGCCATGTTTTGTTTTTTTTTTCGGCAAAAAGTCGTTGACAACATTTCTTGAAAAAACCAATTCCGCCGCCCCGTCCACACTCGTTAACTAGGACATATATATATATATATCCAAACTATCATTACTTAAATCCACACAATCGACACCTTCCTCCACAGCAAGCATGACCGCAGCTTTCTTCTTTGTGGCTGATTTTCAATAAAAGCGTCTGGCATTGTAAGGGTCTGTGGTCGCTGGGCGACAAAGAGCGTTGCGACGCGACGCGACGCGTCTCGTTTTTTTCTTGTCGCATGGAAAAAACGGCTGCACGTGATTCAGGAACCGGAAATATTACGCGTCACTTTTTCGTTCTGCCCCGAGGTTAATATTTGCTTTGGACCGGTTTACACGCCGTGGGATGGTGCAATTCTGTTTGAACATCCGGGTGGTGCACGTCTGTTTATATTGAACATCCTTGTCTTCTCTGTCTCCCGTTTGACATCCTGTAGCTACAATTTTTACTGAATCAATCGCCGCTGTTTACTATTGTTGGTGTAGAAGCCCTAAGTCGCAGCCAGGATTGTTCCATTTGATTTCCGTACGTTACATTTCCAAAACGGGCTTGCGCGCCATAGAAGAAAACAAATTTGTCTAAGGTGATAGACAGTTTGGACGGCAGAAGTTTGTTGACAAGTAACAGCAACGGCAGCTAGGAGGCAAGACACAGCCCGACACAGCGTATTGAACCAGTCCATTTTGAACTGCCACAGATTCCATGAGTATGGAGACAGATGTTGAGGAGCGGCACGGACTGCACCCTGGGCTGCAGCCAGCGCCGGCTCTGACGTTGACCTTGAAGCCCCCTGCCCGTCACCGTCACAGGCGTTCCGCCGCCATATCGGGGGACTTTGATGTGTCGCAGGACACCCAGTTGTTGCGGCCGAAAATGTCGCACCAGCCGTCGCTGTCGTTGCCAGGGTCCACGGTACCCGACGCACTCATCAACCTCGACACCATCAACACCAGACACTCCCTGCTGTGTTCGCCAAAGAAGGCAGAGTGCAACTTTTCCTTTGGAAATGAAAACAAAATCGCCGAAGAAAACAACCCCTACACCACGTCGTACAACTCGTCCATGTCGTCACTACCCACCAGACACTCCAACACGTCGACGGCATCGGTGGACCAGCAGACCCCGTCGTCGTTCACGTCGCCAAACCCCTTCTCCAAACTCAACACCTCTTCCATTTCCAGTTTGAAGGGGAAAGTCAGATACCAGTCGTATTACAAACTGGCTCCGCCTTCGACGCCGAAATCCGGATCCGGACAATCCACGTCGTTGTCCCACCCGCAATCTCCAACAATACCTTCCACTCCACCGTACAAGTTGTCGAGCTCCATTTCGATGTCTCCAATCAAGCAGTCAAAATTGAAGTCTCCGTTCCAATATGAGTCCAAAGCTTACGAACTGACGGACGACTTCCACCACCACCGCGCTGACGACATCGATATCCATCATACCATAGATGAAAATGAAGTACAATCCATTGTTTCATCAACGTCCAATTTGAATTTGACAAATAAAGAGAACCTTTATATACCAGTTGATATTACTGTCAGTAACTACAATAGCAACAATAACAATAACAATACACATCCTAATAAACAACCAGTTCTCAGTTTGCCAAACTCAAACCAAACATCCTCTAATACTTCCATTCTCGACCTCAGAAACAAAAACCACTCATCCTCAACCAGTATTCTTGGAAAACCAGCTGCAGGTCAGAAAAATGGTTTAGCATCTAGTCATCACTCCTCTTCAACGAGCCACCACTCCTCTTCAACTAGTGTCAACAAACATTCTGCCACGACAAGTGTGAATAAACACACTCGTTCGTCTTCTCTATTCACGCTAATATCGAAAAAGATGAACCCTCATCATCATAAAAGAAGCTCCTCTGTTGTTTCTAACTACTCGAAAAATCATTCAATAATAGAACAAACCGCTGATCATGATTTATTGGGTCTAAACGGCGATGACACTTTAATGGATTTCACCTTGACCCCGGATTCCATCGGTGAACCAGGAGGCGTTATTCATAAATCACCAATAGCCACAGCTACAAATACACCTACATCGACATCGACATCGACAGCGACAAAATCAAATACCAATCGCACAGATGATTGTCTCCATCAACAGAATAGACCTGCGGTTTCCAATAAATCGAAATCTCCTCTGTCTACATCAAATGCTAATACCTCTGCTAATTCGTCAACGAAAAAGGGATTATTTGGCTGGATAGTCAAATCCAAGAAAAACAGAATCCCTTCCACCTAATCATTTATTTATGCACGTTTATTTTAAAGATGACTTTTATGTATTCATTAACACCCACACTCGTTTTATATCTATTTTATAACTATGACACCTCCGTTTCCCTTAATTTTAAATTCAGAGTTGATTTTCCAGCGTGTATCGTCCATTTTCAACACAACTTTTTTGCTGCAGATTCTATTGATTTGCTGAACGATCAGATGGGGAGAAATCTTGAGTTTCGACACCAATTCATCAAGCGTCAATTGATCTGCCTCATTGAAACACATCAATATTTGACATTGATACACATTACACTGGATTTTCACTTTTTCATTATATTCCAACTCCACCTTGGAAAGTTGGTAATCCATATTGAAACTCATTTTTCCTTTCAATTGCTTATTACCTTGGTTTAAAGTTTGTGACTGTCTTTGTTTTAGAAAAGATTTGAAGTTTCTGAACAGAGCAATGAACTCTTTATTTAACCTCAATTTTTTGTTTCCGTCGCCTTCTCCCTTGTTTTCTTTAGGGAAATCCTGTACTATCGAATTGTTATTGATATTCAATTCATCACTCAGTGCAACTATGTTGAACTCAATACCATTGTAATTTCCATGCAAAAACTCCTTGCCAATTTCGATGGACCTCTCTATCTCAGTAACGACATCAATCATATTTTCCTCTGTGTCCTTCAAAAATAGCTTGTCCAAAATGGAACAAATTTTGAAATCATTGTCAAGTTTGTCAAGATAAATTTCAAATGGATCATTATGGATTGAATCAATGATACGTAGAATCAATAATCTCTTAAACCTTTTCAAGAATTCTAGTTTGTGTGCGAAATTGGTTATATTCTTCAATACACTTTCAGCAAAATCTAAGATGGATCCAATATCTGTACATCTCTCCCTGATACATAAATCAATAAAATATGTCAAATGCCCGTAAATGTTCTTTTGATACGATTTGGACCAATATTCAAGTAATTCATGGTTAAATTCAGTATGGGAATCGTCATCAAAACCAAAAGCATCATATAACCTTGTCACATTCTGAAAGTGAAAAATTAAAACTCTCATTAGTTCAGCCATTTCCTTCAATTTGTCCTCATTATATTGCGGTATGGTGGTAAGTTTTTGCTTAACGTACGAACCAATGAATCTTTTAATATGTGTTTCATCTTCAAAATAGTGTTGTACCGATAATATCCATTGTGAAGATGCTGTTTCTAGAAATTGATCAAAAATATCAAAAGCAACAATCTCCAATTGATTATCATCTCGTATCAAATGTTGTAAATCTGTAATGTGTGAGGAGTTTTCTGGGTATTCATTAATTGTTTCTACAATATGTTGGATGTTCAAGTTGATACTTTTCAACAAACAAAACAGCTGTGTGTCTTTGTCTTGGTATAGCTGCTGTTTTATTTTTCTCAATGAATATTCCAGCGGTTCTCTTGTTATTACGATTTCAGAATCCATTTTTCTCAAAAATAGCTTGAACTGTATCACACTAGATAAATCTGTGGATTGTCCCATCAATACAGAATTGAAAACTTGGGTTAGTTTCAAAATTGATTTACAGAGAACACTGCTGAAAGAGTTGGGTGGTATTAAAATTCTATTCTGGTCCCATTGCATAAACTGGGCCCTGAACGTAGAAACCATCAAGAAGTTGATTTCTGTTATTGGATAACCTAGGGAATCCAATTTCGTATCCACTGTCAACCTGTTGAGATTCACTTGGTGCGTTGCGTGTTCGGTTTTGATGTTGCATAATCCATGGTACATTGGATAATAGATCTTTTCATAGTATTTGAAATCATCCCAAATCAAATTGTACAACTGACAAATAGGCAGACTACTCCCACAATCATCATTTATCACAAACTGATTAAACACGTAATTACAGGCATCAAGCATTTTCTTTTCCAATTTCTGCAATATTTGAAGTCCATCTTTTCGCCAGTAAGAAATGCTGTGCATCTGACATAATTGTCTTACTTTCAACACTTTCTGTAGGGTATTCACCCGTGGATCTTCATTCAAAAAAGAGACAACTTCCTGGCACAAAGACCCATCAAGCGTTTCCGCGTTCATCTTACCATCTTCAGCAATCACCCCACCACAAACATCATTCAATGGTATTCCATCTTTTTCTAAATCCGTTCTATTATCATAAACAACACGAATACCATCCACAAAGTTCATATGTAAAGCCCCATTGCAAGAAGACTCCTTCATCTACTCATCACTGACTACTCGGTATTTTTTTCTGGCTGGCAGTAGCAGTATTCTTGTCAGAGACGCGCTTCCCTTGTCTGGCAAAGAGCAAAGATGATGATCTGTAGTGGTTTTCTTTTGATTGTAAAAGAGTAGAAAAAAATGGAAATGGAGAAGGAGAAGAATAAGAAGAACAAGAAGAAGAAGAAGAAGAAGAAGAAGAAAAGAAATGTCAATTGGTTGTTTTTAATTGCTTGTTCAGAAACACGGTAATGTCTAAGAATGGGTTGAAAAAAGAAGATTATCTTGTTGGCGTGCAAGTTTTGGGAAATGTCGATCTGTAACTTGCATTTGACTGGAAATTAACTTTGTTGTATTTTCACTGCTATATAAAAAAGGGAAAAAAAGGCCAATTGCTCTAAACCTTGAAAATGTGAGAACTTAATGAAGACAATTGTTAATATCAGACGTGAAACCCCAAGAAATCGGAAATAATCAGGTTTAAGGATTGATGTTCATGATTTCTTGTTGGTGATTTTGCTATTTTTAGCTAAAAGACTTGAATAATGCAAGCTACACAAAACAAAACAAAACAAAAAGAAAAGAAAGAAAAATAGTTGGTGATAAATCCTACACCTAATGACAACATCTAAAACTTATAAAAAACGAGCCTCCAAAATGGAGGCTTGGCAACTTTGCAAATGAAAAGCATCAACTACATTGATGTCAGTGTTGATGATTCGAAATTCAAGAAAACAATTACAGGTTAAGTTCTTTACTAACATCAGGTTGATCTATAAAATAGTTTTGTCATATAAGAGGAAAAAGGCCATCACATGAATATACTACTCTCGTACGTCAATTTCTGAAAATGAATGTATATAATCTATGCATGCATGCATGCAGCATGTGAATCAATTAATTCTTCCTTCACACAATTTAAAATCACTTACAAAACACTTTTTGTTCATCATTGAAATGTCAACATAGTCTGTTATTCTCTTTTTTCAATTAAAGAAGGGTCTGCTTTTGACTACCTCCCAGCAACACCATTGAAAACTTCTTTGTATCTTAAACTTCCAAATTCCCTTTTCATCAAAACTACACTCATAAATCACCTGATTCAACTAAAACATACACAATTGATATGAAGTATGTGCCGAATCTTCAAAAGAAAAAGAATACACAAGATTAGTAATAAAAAAGGTCAAGTTTCCCCAGGAAATTTCTCCACGATAGTTTCCCCCACTGATTTTTCCCCAGCGAATCTCGCGGCGTCTTTTTCCCAGAAAAATGTTTCTGACCATGGATCTATATTTTTCATTGAGTAGCACGAAGAGTAGGTTGATAAGATATCTTAGCAAGACATCTGTGGTGGTGTTTTAGCAACCAACCAAAGGAAAAATGCTAGAAAAACGACACTTAGCCACATTAAGGTTGCATCAGAATGAAATAACAGCATTAGAGGTTTTCTATTTGCCAACGTCTCAAACGTATCGAAATGCACAAGATGTGAAGAATACAGAAGAATATGTGATTTTCGAACCAACATTGATTAGTTGCGATAGCAGTGGGTTATTGATATGGTGGAATCTAAAAACCAGACGTCCTCTGGGGATTTGGAAAGCACATGAAGAGAGTATCATTTCGTTGAAGCAGGTGGGTTTGGAATGGGTGGATGAAGAACAATATAGTAAACCTTTGATAGGTGAAAATTTCGGATGCTTGATGACACATTCCAAAGATGGTATGATGAAACTCTGGAGATTGGTAAATACAGACAAAAATGGTGGGTATATATACAATTGTCTGATGAAGAAAAAAATTGGAGAGGAATACAATAGTCCTGAGATCGTCTTTGATATGCCAATAAATACGCTTAATTTCGCCAATGTGGAATATCGTGAAGAAAATTTTGTCACTCCTGCTACAGTTGATTCGGAAGGGTTTGACATTTATCATTTGGATGGGAATTTCAACGTCAGTAGAATCATTAAAAATTTTAAAAAAGACACACAAGTGGATGCTATTGAAAGTGATATCACCAAGAGAGATGGTTTGGGTGTTATCATGGTGATGAAATGGATCCGCCAAAATTTCTTCGTTGTTGGTTATGAAAGTGGTGTTCTAGTTGGTTATATACTGAAAGATGGTAAGATAGAACAAGTATTCACTAACGATTCATTGATTGGGAATCCAATCACTTGTGTGACTCGAGATGGAAAAACAAACAGTTTGTTGATTGGTTCAACGGGAAGTAAAGTAGTTGTACTGAATTTGGAAACTTTTGAAGCTGAAACTTTTGAAACAAAACATAAAGGTATAAATGATATACAAGTGGAAAGTAGTTCAGGTCTAGTTGGACTAATCACGTGGGATGGATATATCAGAATATACCAATATCACGATACAAACACGCTGGAGTTCATTTTGAAAATGCGTAGAACGGTACCTTCAGTCCAGATGGAAACTGACAATGACAATGAAACCAAAGATGAAGCAGATATTCGGGGTAATAAGATGCTATTTAGTAAAGTGCAAATGAGTGTACAATTGAGTAAACAATGTGATGGGATTGAAATAATTCATAACGATGGACATAGCAAAAATATAGTCAAAAGAAACAAACAAGATATAATTAATGTAAAATTTCTAATCTGTGGGTATAAAGATGGTAAGATTAATCTTTATAATATTCTATAATAAGAGAAAAATCCAGAATGTCAATCAAGAAGTGCATAGATATCGCTATAGTTTCTCACTGTTTCAAAGAAGCAAACCAACTATGGGCTAACGCCTGTCCAACATTCAATCGTTTCAAGGGATCCACAATCAACAACTTCGAAATTAAATCAAGTGCTAAATCGTCTATATCATCCCAATAAGGCGAATAGAAAGAATATTTAGCATTTAAAATTTGTTCCTTCATTGAGGGTGGGGCCAGTTCTTCACTAAATGGAGGGAACCCGCATAAACAGATATATATCAAAACACCAACAGACCACATATCGACTGAATTGTCATATTTTCTTCTGTTTTCAATCTGTAGAATCTCCGGAGCAACGTATGCGGGGGTTCCACACAGAGTTGTAGTGAAAGTGAAGGATCCCAAAAATTTGGCCAGCCCAAAATCGGCAATTTTCACTTGTATTGAAGATTCTCCATCATCCCAGGGGGACTGTGTTGGGCCATATGTGATACTAAGTAGAATATTTTCAGGTTTCAGGTCTCTGTGAACGATATTTTTGGAGTGTAAATATTGCAGACCTACTAGCAGTTGGTTTATGATATTTTTAGCTTCGGGTTGACTGAGTTTTCCCTTTTTGACAATTCTGTTGAAAAGTTCGCCTCCGTTAACCTTTTCCAATATGAGATAATTGGTGAAGGTGTTTGAGGTGATTGGTTCGATGAATTTGTCATAGAACTTGACAATATTGGGATGATCCAAGTTTATAAGAATATCCAATTCTCTATTCAGGGAAGTATTATTTGAGAACGTTGAAGGATTGAATATTTTCACTGCCACCACATCATTAGTAATTCGGTTGATTGCTTCTTTTACATGTGCATAATGTCCAGTGCCCAGTAGAGTGTCTGTTAAAATGTAGTTATTTGAAAAAGTGGGAGAGCTCGAAACCAATTTGGCGTTTAGACGCAAAATGTAATGTAGATTACTTGCTAGTGAAATTTTGTCACCATTGTGTAATAAAGTTTTTGAGTTTCTAGGAATTTGAACGTCATTGATGAAAGTTCCATTTGAAGAGACATCTTCAATCGACACCAAATACGACTCCAGCGGCGATTTCGTCACCTGGAGTCGACAGTGAACACTGGACACGTCATTCGCCTTCACCACAACATCATTTCCTTTGGTTTTCGATCTCCCTATCGAGATTTCTGATTGTAACGGTACAGACACGTCGCTATACAGATTTGGACTGAGAGAATGCAGCGTTCCCAGAACCACTGCAACGTGCGTTTTTTTCTGCTTCTCTGCCACTTCTCCTACAGGTTCTTCCGTTGGGAATTTTCTTTTCGGCACATGTTTCGGCTCATTTGTCATCTTTTCCTTTTGCAGTCTCGCTTTGGTCGTCGTAGCAGCCCTTCACTGCCAATTGATCCGCCATCTCGTTCCCATACACGCCAGAATGGCCCTTCACCTTTTGCAACGAGACGCGTGAGCGCAGGTCGCGAAACTGCGCCACAAGAGGCTGGATCAGGTCCTGGTTCTTGACTTCGCCACCGGTCGACGTTTTCCAGTTGTTCTTCTCCCAGGCCGGAGCCCATTTTTCAATCGCATCCAGCGAGTACTGCGAGTCGCTGTAGATAACGCAGGGGCCTGTGGCGGACCCACACGCATCCAACGCCTTGGAGATGGCTGTCAGCTCGGCACGCTGGTTGGTTTGAGGTCCGGAAACACGGCCACTCTGGTTCCGTGCGTCTCCCGCCCCAAAGTACACTCCGTAGCCAGCGCGAGAGCCGCCTCGGGACGCTGCCTGGTTGTTCCGAGACGCTCCATCAGTGTAGATATGAGTAGTGGCCGAAGACTTGGAGGCTGCTTCGGACGATGCGTTGGACGAGCTTCGTGTAGAGGATGAAATGCCGGATGAGTTGCCGGATGAGTTGCCGGATGAGTTGCCGGAATATGTGCCGGAATAACTTGACGATGAGCCACCGGAATATGTGCCGGAATAACTCGACGACGAGCCACGGTAGGACCGTGAACGAGACGATGTCGAGCTGGAGCTGGGGCTGGAGCTGGATGCACCTCCGGCCATGTATTGCTGGGCCTCTTGCTGGGTCTTGAAGGATTTGAACTGGGCTCCTCTGTGGCCCTTGACTTGGGACTCGCACGCGTCCCAGCTGGTGTAGACGCCATTGGTGCGGCCGTTTTTCACTGCGTAGTACTTCATTAGTCGGAGCTTGATAATTGTTGCAGTTATGGAAACGTTGACACTCCTTGTGGCGTATCGAGGTTTGGGAGAAAGAAGAGAACACAAGTTTGCAAGCGGCAAAGTCCCTCCAGCGTTGAGTGATCCCCTCTTCAGCGAGCGAGAATTGAAATTTCGGTTCTCACATCACCTCAGATACACTTGCGGTGATTTGGTTCTCTGTAGCACATTGTAACGTAATGGCTGTCAAAGGATTGGGTAGCTTGGATGCTGTGTATGATGGAACCAACGTTAAGGTGGCGATTGTTCATGCTCGTTGGAATGAAACAATCATCAACGCTCTAGTTGAAGGCGCCGTCAGTAAGATGGTCTCCATGGGGGTTCAAGAATCCAACATTCTGATCAAGTCCGTGCCAGGTGCCTACGAATTACCGTATGCCGTCAAGCAGATTTATGAGCACAATCCTGAAATTGAGGCTGTGATTGCAATCGGAGTCTTAATCAAAGGGTCTACCATGCATTTTGAATATATCTGCGATGCGGTCTCTAGCCAGCTGATGAAATTGCAGTTCACCCTCAACAAACCCGTCGTGTTTGGTGTATTGACTTGTTTGACTGAAGAACAAGCTCTGCAAAGAGCAGCCTTGGCGCCAGGAATGCACAACCATGGTGAAGACTGGGGTGCATGTGCGGTCGAATTGGCTACTAAAACCTGGAATTGAATTCTCAATTAACCATCCACACACTCTATACATATCATCTACTCGATTGTATACAATTTCTCTGTGAATTTCTGCTAAAGCTTGCCCATCTGACCAAAACTTTGCTGTCTGTCGAAAAACAAAGGTAGAGAAGGTGTTGATCCGGTCTTGTATCTCCCAAGACTGAAATTTTCATTTCTCGCCTTGTAAATTCATTTCTATTTTTTTTTTTCTCTTCTTTGTATCAAATATTTTTCCACCGAACAATCAACACCATGGACTCCGACCATTCCGATGATTTCGATCTCTCTGATGATGACAGAGGGTTTGCAATTCAACCTAAAAAGACTGTGAACAAATTTGTAAATGCTCGTGATGATGATGATGATGATGTAGAAGAGGAAAGTGACAACCACAAGGACCAATCTGCAAAGCAGGATAAGCTGGTAGGTACCAAGGGATCCATTGAAGACGACGAGGATGCGGAATTTTTTGGTTTTGGAAACCAAAAAGACCAAGACTCCGATAGCCAGAAAGAGCAGGAGGAGGAAATACCTGGAATGGACGATGAAGAAACAGCACGCTTGGCGTCCAAATTCACCAACTCACTCACCGGCACTTCGTCCTTGGGTACAAAAAAGATCAAAAAATTGACGGAAAAACAACTCTTGAAGAAACAGGTGCAACTGAAAAAATCAGGTGTAGTTTATCTCTCCACCATTCCTCCGTATATGAGACCGCAAAAGATAAGGCATATTCTGGAGAAGTTTGGTGAAGTGGGTAGAATCCATTTGAAAGCTGAAGATAAATCTTTCTATGATAGAAGAGTCAAAAATGGTGGTAATAAAAGAAAAATGTTTGAAGAAGGTTGGGTGGAATTTCTAGATAAAAAGAAAGCTAAATTGGCTGCTCAAACTCTGAACGCCCAGACTTTAGGTGGTAAAAGAGGTTACTATCATGATGATATAATGAATATCAAATACTTGAAAGGCTTCAAGTGGTTTGATTTGACCAATGCCCTGAATAAAGAAGTTGAAATTCACCAATCCAAAAAACAAGCTGAATTATCTCAACTTAATAAGATCAATTCCGAATATGTTAGAAACGTTCAAAACAGCTACAACATTAATAAAGCCAAGGAATCCAATAAACCTGCCAGAGAAGGCGCCGAAAGACCACCTGCACGTTCTTTCATTCAAAGAGAAGTCACCACTGAAAGAGCCAATGCTGACCCTTCAATCAAAAGACAGAGCAACTCCTCTATTAATACTGTCTTGAATAAAATCTTCTAATCCATACATTGTGTAATGCTTCTGTATAACTGTCTAATGTTCAATATGAACTCTGCTATGGCAAGTCGACATTGACGTCTAAGCAATAGGACCAGAAGCTTTTCCGGGGTTTTTTTACGTTATTTCTTCCCAAACTACTATCTGTTTTTTCTGTAAACCCCCCTAGAATCAAGATTGGGGAGTTTCAGTCCAATGAAAGTAGAAAAAATTCATAACAGCTACAATTTAATATTCAGCAAATTACACATTCTTCTCATTGCATGATTATTTCACGAGTTCTTCCCTTTATTCTGATATCAGCAGGGTGACTCCGCTGAAATGACCTTCACTTTTCCACAAAACACCAACAATCAACACAATCAACGGTGTTTGCTGTTTGGAACCAAGCTACTCTATGTGAAGCAGCTTTTGTTGAAAAACCTCATTTGATGGAATGGTGATCAAATTTTATGCGCTTGAGGTTTTTTCAGTCTTTATCCACGAGCCTTCTTCTGCACGCAATGTTGAGCAGATCCACACGGCTAGCTATCCGTGTGTTCTCCACATCGGGGCCTCTACTGAGAGGTGGTGCAACCAAGTATCGAACCAAACGAGAAAAACTGGCTGTAAATAAAAGAATTCAAACTCCGGATGAATTACTTATGCAAGCATCCAATGTTGACATCGATCTATTGAAAAAAGATGTTCAGTACAAATATAACTACCGATATGTTAAGCCTAATCAAACCTGGTTGGAAAGAGTGGCTAAAAATGAAATCCCAATAGATTTCGACTACTTTGACACGGCATCTAATAGAAAGTTTGCCAAGTACCATCTGGTCAAAAGATTCGGTGATATCAATCAGCATTTCAGCTGGAAAGATTTTCATTATTCAGAAGTGAAAGTGGGAGATCTAGTTGATTTATCAGGAAATTTTGAGCAGGCCGATTTGGCGGTGATCATAGAATTGCCAAAAATCCCAAGCGATCCAAGATACACGTTAGTAAATGCGTATGGTGAAATCCAATATGTATCCAGATCAAAAATGGGTTTGAGATTGCCAAATGTTTTTCCAAAAGAGTGGTTTGAAGATTGTGTATTTGAAGAATCATACTTTTGGAACAATCTTAATGAAGGTGAGGAAATTATTCCAATTGGTAAACCCAAATACAAATTGGAAGATATCATTGATAGAAACAAAATTTTTGAAAACGCCATCATCAAAACTGACTCAACTAAAACTTATATCATACCCTCTTTATTATCGGGTATTATATCTGAAACGCTGACAAATATTTCAAATGTCTCATGGCAACATCTTCCTGACTTTAATATCAAATTAGAAATTTTGCATAACGTTTTGCAGAGTAATGAAGCACCTGTCCAAATAACAATGTATCAACTGTTTAATGCCGTTGAAAAGACCGATCTACAAACGTTATTTAAGGATTTCAACTCCCAAAAACCGGACGATATCAACAAGGGGTATAAAAAACTGTACAACAGCGTTGTTTCCAAATTTTCAATCAACAATCAATATGATTCTATCAGTCTGGGAAAGGATCTCTCTGGTGAATCTGATATTAACTCAAAAGCTAATATCATTCAATTCTATGCCTTTATATTGAGTCTGCGAAAGAATGACCAGTTGTTCTCTCATGATTCTCACAACAAGGCATCGTCTTATGTTATGGCTTTACCGCTGAACAGAATTGTGAAATTCAATAAAATCGTTCAAAACTTCAAAACAAATATTCAACTTTACGATCAATTAGCAAGCTACTTGAACTTGAAAATTAAAAAAGACATGCAATACAAAAATTTACCCATTCCAAAGCACTATGATGATTTTATCGAATTGTTGAAACTGTATTGTGGGGGTTCCATTCATACCAGTGTCTTAGAATCATTCATTGTGAAAATCATGAGAATGTTGCCCGACTACTCTGACCTGGATATCACAAACTCTAGTGTTTACGATTTATTGTTGAAAACCAGTGAAATTTCAAATGTTGAAGGGCCAATCAAGTGGTGGGATAATGCAATGATCCCTAATAGTGGGCTTTCTCTTAAATGTGACTATGAACAATCCTACTATGATTCTATCAGCAAAGAAAACTTGAATGATTTTATAAATTTAGAAAAAGACATTGTTAAATCTCCTAGAAAAGAGTTTGATGATGTTGTTTACTGTATCGATTCAGAAGACCCGTTAGAAATTGACGATGGTATTTCAGTGAAAAAATGTGATGACAATGAAGGTGAATTTTTGATCAGTACATTTGTGGCAGATCCATCATCATATCTTGAGCCAGAAGATTTAATCTCCAAGATTGCATTTGACAGAGGGTTAACGTTATACTTACCTTCTTTGTCGGGCTCAAGATCCATTGGTTTATTACCTAATCAGTTTAGTCATGAAATTCAATTAGGCTACAATAACAAAGCTACAAGAGTTTTGAAAATATCATTCAAATTTAACGTCAAAGACAAAAAGGTTGTTGAATTAACTGAAAAAGAACGTATATGTTTTGGTTTAGCCAAAAAATTTGTCAAAATTGATTACAAATCCGTGAATTATATTCTAACAAATGATCCAAGAAAGGATAAGATTTTGAAAAAAATGAAAGCCGAATCTGGTGTTTCGGCTGAAAAGCTTGAAAACGACCTCAAGTCATTAAGCGCGGTCTCGCAATGTTTAAATGATATTGCAATCAAAAGTGGAAGGGTGTCATTATTTGATAAACTTAATATCAAAAGGGAAATTAAGAACATCTCAACTAATGAAGAAAAGGAAATTGAACTAACATTTAAAGAAAATTTCAACGATGATACCAACAATCTGAAAATTGAAAGTGGTGGTTCATATTCAGAGCAACTAGTTTCTGAAATCATGGTTATGTCTAATAAAATTGTCGGTGACTTTTTTGAATCGAATAAGATACCTGCAATTTACAAGATTCAGTTGCCCCTTGTGATGTCTAAAGAGATAGAACAGTTTTCAGAAGCAATAATTCATAAATCAGATGCAAGTTACCAAGATTTGACAATTTATCAAGAATATCTCACCAAGTCCACAATTTCGCCATTTCCTGAAAAGCATGAGTTCTTAAACGTGGATAACTACTCAACCATTACTTCGCCACTAAGAAGATTTTGGGATTTGATTAATCATTGGCAGTTGCATTGGCATTTCAATGAGGGTAAGCCATTGTTTTCACAAAACCAAATCAATTACCAAGCCTTGCAGTTGAAATATAAGGATGAATTGAATGCCAAAATATCCAACAAGATAACCGGTTTCTACACATTCAAAGCCTTGGAATATCTACAGAATAAGAATGACAGTACTTTGAGGTTCAAAGTTATTGTCACAAAAAAACCAAGTGAGTCGGGTTTGATCGAAGTCTTGATGTTAGATTATGGTATTAGATGTATTTTGGAATCTAAATTATATGCTTTATCCAACGATAAAGTAAAGAAGGCCGATGATACCAACACCAAGAAGTTGGATATTGGAGACATCATTGACGATGCCACGATTAAAGACATTGATTTGATTGACGGTTCAATTGTTATGTTGAGTGATACTGTCTGATCTAATCGAATCTATATAGGTGTAACTTCATATATGAATTTGCGTGTAAATAGTGTAATATATGAGAAAGGAATTTAATTTCATTTCAGGATCAATTTTTGGGAACAGACCAAAAAATATATCATAGAAAGGAGAAACATCACTTAGTCCTCCAAAACACCGTGATGCCAATTCTTTTGTACATGACATGCGACATCTGAGGTGTGTCTCTTTTTACTTTTACAGTGGATATCTATGATGCAACTGTGATAGTCCAATCTACTATATACTCACATCTTTATATATATATCTGCAGTTTTGAAACATGAAACATTTCTATGAATCATTTCTTTGCCCCTGTAAAATAAATTTGAAGTAAGCTGCATTTGGATGAATGTCAACCGTTCAAGTGTTCATAAGTTGAGTTGCCAAACACCAACAAATTTTAATAAAACCGAGTAATCAATACATTTACACATTTACACCTTTAATTTATAAATGAGGAACATTAATGGGAATCAGAGATTATCTATGTGCTTTTTACTTGCATGTAGAGTGGTCCAACTTCTGTACTTACAGACCCGTTACCACAACTCATAGTAGAGTCCAAATTTTACTTTTCAACAAATTGGCAATTTGGCCGAGTGGTCTAAGGCGTCAGGTTAAGGTCCTGGTCTCTTCGGAGGCGTGGGTTCGAACCCCACAGTTGTCAATCAGTAAATTTTTTTAAGTCCGCTTCCAGATGCGGCCACGAAGCTTTTTTTGATTAGCATATTTACAGGAGTTTACGTAACTGGAGGTCCCGATTCAAACTTGTTACCAATTTCCGTTCCTAAAGGACTGGCCTTGTAGAAAGGAGTGACAGAGTATGTTTAAAAATAGTGCCTAAATGACCCTGGAACGTCTGCGAGGGTCATGCTACAGGCGGTGTTTGAGGTAGGCTGAGATACCGATCTCTGCGGAATGGGTAACTCCATGCGGCCAGAGCTGTACAAAGCCAAAGTGTCTTACCTGCTATATTGTGTCGTCTTGGTGCAACACCGATTATTTGTGATTGGAAAGCAGTATCGGTAAGCAAGATTAACAAATTAGCCGCATCTCGCACACCGTACAGTTTTGGAATAGATCTGGTATATTGTTTAGTGCTGGAAATCTTATTTTCAGGTCTTGCATTTATTGATGCATCTACCATATTTCACAACTGACCAGGTCCTTTTGCAAAGTTTTGCATTGTAGGGACTACTCCACATGATGTACGTTTTTTTTCCATGTAGCAAGTAAATCTTCAAGCGCATTCTCACCTACCGCAGCATAACATTCCTTGCTTGAGTTCCAACAAAGCATAAATAAATATCACAAAAAATATTTTCCAATTGTCACATGAAAATGCAGTTTAAACTTTTCCCCAAGTCAATTGTCCTGTCTCTGGATTTGCATTACCGCGGTTCCCAAAAGAGAAATACACCGCATACTTTAATTGGCGTCTTTTGTGGCTAGTTTTGCCGATGAGCTGGAAATGTTTGATTAAGTGAAAAATTATGGCCACACCGTTGGTCGCAGAAAAACAATCAACAATGTGGTGTGGAAAATTGTAATTTTGCAATTTGTTTGTTTAGTTTTGTTGCTAAATGTCGATGTGCGGTATATTAATAAATTGGCAGGTTGCAGAATAATTAACGACAGAGAGCCGCCCAGAAGCCGACTTAAATCACCGCACTTGACGCATGTTATTTATTTATTGGTGGAGTCATTGGACAGCAGCTCATTTTGAAGCAGGACGGGGTTAGTAGCACACGGCCAATCAAGTGCGCCAATACCGCAGGATTGGAAATTGAAATGCGATAAGGTTGACTCGATTTCGATCTTCAGATTTCAATGTGCATGCATGCATCCATCCACGCGTATATAATACGAAATGAATAGAGTGTTTCCGTGGGAAACTTTGATTGTGAGCGGGCTTTTATGCATGCACACATTGTGTAGTGAAAAAAAAGTCAACGTCTGTATATATAAGCCGCAAATAGCTTCATCGTGGTTGCTTTGTGATGCTTCATTCAACGACGATGAACATCGGAATGGAGGTTGGCTATGTGCCGCAGCTTCAAACCATTGATTTGGCAGATATGTCGGAGGAAAATTGCAAGTTGCTGGTGAAAGCGATTTCACAAGATGGATTTGCTTTGATTAAGAACCATCTGTTTGAAAAAGAAGAGTTGGATAGGTTGTTTGAAATAAATAGTGAGTTTTTTTCTCTGCCGCTGGAAGAAAAACAGCAGTATCCAATTTCTCTGGAGAATGATGGCTATGTGGCTCCAGAAGTTGAAGATTTACAGTTTTTTCACTTGCCAAATGAAACGAAAAACCCCCTGGGAGATATCAAAGAAGCATTCAACATCTCAAACTTCGATCTGTCCAGCTTCCAGCCTAGAAATATGGTCCCCATGGTATTTCATGAAAACATGGGGTTTGTCTCTGCGTGTTTGCGAAAATATTATGTCATGATCCACATTTTGTGTCGAATGCTGGCAATAGGTATGGATTTGAAGGACGCCGGTGGCCGACTCACACCAGAGCTTTTTTCTTTAGCACATTCTCTCACCGTCAAAACTAGATCCACCTTGAGATTTTTGAAATATAGCAATTTCAGTGGAGACCCAGACGACAATCTTTGTGGTGCTCATACCGACTATGGAAGCATTACTCTTGGATTCCAACGTCCCGAACACGGACTACAATATCTCAAAAATAACCAATGGCTAGATGTTTTAACTCCCGGCGGTGAAATGATTATGAATATTGGCGATGTGCTTTCCTTATGGACAGACGGCCAGCTCAAATCCACCCTTCACCGTGTTCGCTGTGTAGGTGAAAGAGAAGCCATTCTTTTCTACGCACACCCTGCCGATAACGTTTTCATTCCCAATACCAAATCTACCGCATTGAGTCATTTTGAAACACAAAGAAACCGTGGTTACAGAGTGAAAGAAGACTCACCGACTTGCCATCTGCTCGATTCCTAGTGGGATTCTCACAAACAGAATGTGGGTCCTTTCTCTAGAATCCGTAGCCTCTTTCATCTACAGTCTAGATAGGACAAGAACAACCAACGAGTAGGGCCCGGGTGTTGGTTTTTTTGTTCTGTAGGATTAGAACTTGATTTTTTTTTGCTTTTTTCTCATAGTTTCGTACAATTTTCACATTTATAGCACCAAAACTTAAAGCATACCCTGAAAAAGCTTTACAATTTCGAGTTATTCCAGAATTGTAGCCCTATTCCAGATGCATGTTCAAATGAACAGTTTTTTCTGGTCAAGAAAAGTACTTCTTTGAACCTGTTGTAGTTTTTGGTTTTGGCACACATAATGTTAAATTACTCGATAATAAAGCAAGCGTCTAACCCAGTTTTCAGAGTGACAAGTCAATTCATAGCAATAGTTCACAACAAATCAAACCTTGACAAATACATGCATGTAGGTTTCACACAATTGGCATTTTTCAGCACATTCCATCGTTTCCCCGCTATCCCTCTCTTAGCCCATTGCATCTTATATTCTATTTGAAAGCCCAATTGCTTCCATTATTTATCTTTCCGTTTTCCATGATATTGCCTCCACCATTCCCTACAACTGTCTCTAAACAGTCTCTTTACCATTTCTAACCCTTTACAATCTTCTAGATCTTTGAAACCATCTTCAATATTCCCACCAACTTCCCCAACACGTAAAAAGCACCTACAAAGCACGCCGCTTTTTCCTTGCGCAGCAATTGCTTCCATTTCCGAGAGCGCACTTCTCACGAGCCGCTAGAATGGTCGCGGAATAAGCCGGCACGCCGATCGACGCAGTGGCGATTTGAAGGAAATGGTTGATATCAATAGTTGAGTATAGATTGCGAGTAATTGGTCCTGCTGTTTTGCCACCGGCTAGCAAGATGTCTGCGCACCCCTCATCCATGGCCAAAGGAGACACATCACAGCCTATTAATATCGGGTCTCGGTTGCGGAGAGAGAGTATTGCCCATTCGCAGGGCATGGGAGGCGTTTCGTGGGGCTCGGTAGGGGTGGGCTCGTGGTTGAGGGACGAGGTGTTCATCCACCAACAGTACAACAATGGGGGCAACGTGGCCAACAACAGCAACCACATGCTCCATGTGCACCATAATAACGGAACCAACAGCAATAGCACGCTGATGAGCCAGCAACATGGTAACAATTCGAACTCGAACTTCAAGTCGCTTAGAAATCAATCCATCAACTTGTTCAACGGAAACTTCAACAACAGCAACGTGATGGATCTGAGAAACGACTCCATCATGATGTTTTCAGATGCATCGTTTCCAAACTCGTCGTATCTGGCGGATCTGGAGGCCAATTATTGTAAAGATTACTCGTGCTGCGGACAGTTGTTGCCCACTTTGCATGATCTCTTGAGACATTACGAAGAAATGCACATCCAGCCAGACTCCAATTCAACGGCCACAGGAATTACTGATAACAGTATGGCCATGAACAACATACTCAGTATGAACAACCCGCAACAACCGCAATCGCACTATAATCATCAACAGAATAACCTGAACTTGAACTTGAATATGAATATCAATAATAACAAGAATTCAATGAATCCCGTTGGCGCCGTTTCCACCAATGAAGTGTTTTTGAATAACCATCTCAACACCAAACAGAATTTGAATAATAATAACAAGAGATTCAACTTGAATTTCAACACCAATCCCACCTTTTCAAATAATACCTCCACAATCAACAATAATGACAGTTCCAATAGTAACATTCATGAGTCACCACTGGATTTGAACTTAAACTTGAATGAGAATCCCCTCAATTTCAGCAACAACGAATTACACAATACCCTGTCTAATTTCAACTTTAATAGCAGCAATGATCAAGCACCAATCAACCCTTCTTCATCTAATAACAATAATATTAATGCCGACAGCATTAATATTAGCAATAACCAACCAATCAAACGAAATAATGATCACTTGGATTTAGATATGGACCACGAAATACAATTTCAAATGGATGTTGATATGGATCATGATTTACACATGGATTTGAATGGTCTGACGAATATGAACGTGCAGCCAACCAACGATGCAAATAAATCGCTGCAGGCAAATCCAAATGACATTTGTATTGACGATCCCGCAAGAAGGCTATACGTGATTGAACAGAAGGAGGAGAGGCCGTTCCAGTGTCCTGTCATTGGATGTGACAAAACGTACAAAAACCAAAATGGGTTGAAATATCATAGAATTCACGGTCATCAAAATCAGACTTTGAGAGAAAATGTAGATGGAACTTTTTCCGTCATAAATCCCGATTCCGATTCTCCGTATCCAAACGGTATGGGTTTTGAAAAGGATAAACCCTACAGATGTGAAGTTTGTGGTAAGAGATATAAAAATTTAAATGGTTTGAAATATCACCGTGCTCACACAACTCATTAGTTTCATGTCATTATACCATATCTTATACAATCATCAGTCCCAAAAACCAACAAAAAAACTCACTCTTTTCTATCACTTTTTCTTTGATTTGTTCAATATTCTCTGTTTTCTCGATGGAGAATTCCATATTGTACTTCTCTTGTGCGCTTCATTTTCATATATATATATATCAAACACAACCACACCTGTGATTGTTCATTTCAACTCCTTTATATATCGAATTAATACACCTGTTTACTATCTCCAAACACTTTATTGTACTCCAATAGTCTCTATTCCGCACCTTGAAATATCGGCAGATTACACTGCAATGGTTCGCTACATTTTTAATCAATTGACACGTCCTTATATTGAAAGACAACAATAGTTGGTGCTTCTTTTCCTACATTGTGGATACTGCATACGTTAAACACAATGGCCTTCCAATACGTACTTACATTTTCTATTTTAGTTACCGAAATGATTTTCTTTTCCTTGATTTCGTTGCCTTTGCCTTCGAAATTGCGTCGCCCAATGCTAAAAAGTCTATCGATACCTCTGAAAAACAGTAGTTTCCAAACGATTCTAAAGTGTGTTTTTGCCTTCATTGGCATAATGTTCATTGATTCTATCAATAGAACACTGAAGGTCAATAATGAGTTGTCGATGCTTGATCAAAATCTAAGCTTCAATTCCAATCGTTTGGAAATTCAATCCAGAAGATTTTATTCACAAAGAAATATGTATTTGTGTGGTTTCACATTGTTTTTGAGCTTGATTTTGAACAGAACTTACTCAATGGTTTTTGAACTTTTGGAAGTCAAGGAAGAGATCCAAAAAATTGAGGCAGAAGCTACAAAAACACCTCAAACAACTAGTGGTAAATCCACCGGGGCTGAAAAAATTGAGTCTCTGAAGAAGGAAAAAGAGGCCATTTTGCTCAAATCAAAGGCATTGTCTGACGAATATACCGAATAAAGAATCATGACAATAAAGTAAATATCCATATATACGTATAGGTATATATATATATATACAGGTGTATATACTATAGGTTATCTAATAAGCATTACTTTTGTGTTTTGGAACAAAATTGAAATTCTCGTTGGCCTTACCCAAAAACATTTCAGTAATCTTGATCCAGTCCTTGTAGTCATTGGATCCTAGCAAGGTTTCCATCTCGTTTCTACCTCTCCATTTTGGTGGTCTTTGGTTTAATTTTGGTGGTAATTTGTCTAAAATTCCGACAGGAATGTATCTGTAAGTGAAAGATAAAAATTCACACAGGAATCTTCTACTTGTATTGATACCAAAATCATCGGTACCCCAGTGTTGCAACGCAAAGTTGGAATATTGTCTCAAATACTCTAGTCTTTCGGTGGCAGATTTGTCTAGATATTGCTGTGCCTCAATTTCTTCAAAGATCCATGGTTTGATTAAAGCACCTCTTGCAACCATTATGGAATCGATACCTTCTTTGGAGATGTTTTCATTCCAATCTTCGTAGTTGTAAATATCACCATTTCCAATCAAATAAACCGGATTGGCTCTATCTGAAACGTCCTTATTTTCTTCGTATTGTTCATTGAATTCCTTGACAACCTTACCGACTTCATTGATATAATCCCAGTTGGCTTCTTTGGTGTATCTCTGTTGCCTGGATCTACCATGGATAGTAATTGCACCAATATCACCGGCTTCCAATAACCGTTTAGCAATATCAATGGCAACTGGCTTTTGATCCTGAACACCCATTCTCATCTTGACAGTGATCGGAATATCCCCACTGCAATCGTTCATAGTTTTCAACAACAGTCTCATTCTGTTTGGAGAGTTCATCAAAGCAGAACATTCTCCTTTCTTATACAACAAATCAATTGGACAGCCACAATTCAAGTTGATTTCACTTATGTTGTTGGAGCCAAATCTTGAAATCAATTCGGCGGCCTTGGAGGCTTGCCAGGTTTTGGAAGCAGAAATTTGTGCACCAAAGTTTGGCATTTCCGACTTATGAGCTTTCAAAAGAGCCCATTCACTATTTTGACCACTGATCAAAGATGTAGAGAAGGCCATTTCACTGAACGTCACATCGGCCCCTAAAGTTTTCATCAATCGACGGTATGGTAAGTTACCTACTGTTGTTAATGGAGAAAGAACCTTTTTACCTGCATAATCCAATCTCTTCTTTTCACTGGTTTTGATTTTGAAGTCTTTAAACTCGTTTTCTAATGCTTGACGCTTTTCCACAGACATGTTTCTCAGACCGTTTTCATCGTTCAATTTGATGGACACTTCACTTTTAGGGAAGTCCATCTTCTTTCTGTATAAAGCAATTCTTGTGTCACTATCCAATAAGTTGACTTCGTCTTTATTATCTTCTCTGTTGTAATTTTCTCTATATTTTAGAGATTTGGATTCTGGGTCAAAATGCGATTTCAAAAATCTACATCTAATACCCATAGGACAATAACCCAGCTCGTTCCAGACAGGACAATCTGCATCAATGTCCTCCTCCTTTTGGTCCAAATAAATTTGAGGATCGTGAACCCATGAACATTCTTCTCCTTTCACACATGGTTTTTTAGCTTCTGGGTCGATGATGGACACACAAACTTTCATTTCCTCCTTGGTTTGAACCAAGTTTCTGGCTTTATTTTGACCTCTCTTCTTACCTTTTTTATTTTTTTGCTCATTTTCTTTTTCTGTTTCAATGACAGGAGCCGATTCAGCCAAATCGTCGTCAATAATATCTTCATTTTCATTGGAAATGATGTATTCAGGTTTCAAGATTGCAATTCCATGAAGCGATTTATCGACAACAGGGGCCGTTTCTGTCTTTTCAGGAACGGCATCCACCTTCACCTTCTTTGATTCATTACTGATATCCGGATCAGCATCTCTTTTGGCACTCATTTTGGTTGTGTCAGTATTTTTTTTGTATTTCTAAACCATGCAAATATCCCAATGAATTTTTTTATTTTTCAGGTCCTCGAGGAGCAGCAAATTTGTGTTTGAAAAGCAAAGAGCAGTTGAAAATTGTTGCTCTATGAGGAGCTTACAATGTGTTGAAACACACCAAAATAGGTGTAATGTGGTGTTCCAATAGCTTGGTTTGGGTATTTGGATGTTTTCAATTATTTGATATCTTCGACTTGATTTGAGTTCTGTAGGGCATTTCTTAACCCGAACGTGGGGTTGATTGTTCTTGGGGAAAACAATCTTGCTTTCACATCTCATATGCTTGCAAGCATGCAAGCATGCAAGCATATAGATATACGGAACTAATCTGTTGTGGTTAAACAACTATGGTGTTTAGTCAAATGTCAAGAGTCAGCAATTGAAAAAGTTTCCATTTTTTTACTGTTAGTGAAACATGTCGTAGCAGGAAATGTAGTTTATATGATTGAAATTTCAGTTCATTCGATTGACACAATCAGAAAAACTCAAAGTTTCCCAAATTTAATTTCCAACCATAACCCATCATTTTATCTAATTATTCACACTGGATATAGCAATGGGAAGGTGATATTTCAGAAAACAAAGAGGATGAAACGTCAATATCACATTGTTGTTTCTTTTTTGTCATTGTAAGTATTAAATTTGCAAGTATTTTACACCCTTTCAACCACGCATCAAAATTCATGTTTGCTACCACTATACTACCCAGTACCACTATACTACCCAGTACCACTATACTACCCAGTTTATCTATCTACAATTGCCAAGTTTTCAACAAACCTTTACAACTACGAATACTAGGGACGTTTCCTAGATGCGCCACGCAACACCAATACTTACAGTTTCTATCACCCCAACTTCCCCATCAAAACAGCACGTAAAATAACCCGTTTTTCCAGCTGTCAAACTTCTTGTTATTCAGCTTCTTCTATCCCCAACACATTGATGCCAGTGGCACAATGCTTATCACAAGTATTCACTTTCCTATATAGGAAAGTACAAGCGCGATATGAAAATTTGACTTGACAGTTTATAAAGAATGGAAAAGAAAGAAAAAAAAGATTTGGTTTTGGATTCAAGGTGGTCGGCACAAGAGTATAATAGACGGGGGATATATATATATGAAAGGTTGTTTAGGAAAGATGAGAAACCCAGAAAACAAGCCTATCAATATCATCAGAAGATATCAAAAAACCAACCGACCAGTATATGTGGCGGGTCCAATGGTTAGATATAGCAAATTACCTTTCAGACAATTGATGAGAGAATACAAATGCGATATTGTGTACACGCCGATGATTTTGGCCCGGGAATTCATTCGGAATGAAAACGCCCGTAACTGTGATTTCACAACGAACGACTTGGATAAACCCGTGATTGTCCAAGTGGGAGTGAACAACGTGACGGATCTGCTACGATTTGTGGAAATGATACATCCATATGTGGATGGAATCGGCATCAACTGCGGATGTCCCATCAAGGAACAGGTCAGAGAAGGTATTGGTGCGGCATTGATGAGCAACAAGGAGCTGGTGAGTGAGATGGTCCGTGAGGTGAAGAAAGTGTGGGGTGACAAGATTTGCATCGAAACCAAAATCAGGGTCCACGATGATATCAACGAAACCATCCGGTTTGTGAAAATGGTGGAGGAGGCTGGAGTCGATTTCATCACCGTCCACGGGCGTACCAAAACCACCCGAAGCAGCCAGCCTGTGAACCTGGAAAAGATCCGCATCATCAAGGAAAACGTCCAAGTGCCTGTCATAGCCAATGGAGATTGTTTCAGCCTGGCGGACGCCCAGAACATCATCGAAACCACCAAGTGTGACGGTGTCATGGCGGTCAGAGGAATCTTGGCAAACCCAGGATTATTTGCTGGATACGACAAATGTCCATGGGGAGCAATAGAGAAGTTCTGGGACTATTCCACCAGTTTCGGCCTACAATTTAGATTGATCCAGCATCATCTTTCGTGCATGATGGAGAAATTAATCGTGCGTAAGAAACACATCGAGTTGAACGAATGCAACGATCTGATGGAGCTACTGGAATGGTTCGACGCCAACTTCGAGCTGAAAAGACCAGGAGAAGCCGGGTTCGGCGAAGGAGTGTCTGTTCCGTACAGGGAAGACAGAAGTGAGATGGCGCATCTGTGAGTGAAAACCCTCAGCGCGGCGTGGAGGCCGTGAAAAATGTATAAAAGGCGAGACGTCTGCCCCTCATAGCGTTTCAGAAAGAACGGTGTGTAGCATAAATGGAGAATGTTTTAGCAGGGTAAGGTTACCCTCTAGTGTATTGTTAAAAGATTAGAAAGTAAAGAACGCATTGAGAAATGATGAAGTGAAAATATTTGTACCATTTTTGAGCAAGATGGCAGATACGTCTGTTGTTTCCAAATTTAGTGGAATTTTCGTTTTGAAAAGTTCACTAGCCGGGCTAGTTGTAATGATTGGTACTTTGTCATAGTTACACTGATCTCAAAGTATGTTATAGAGGCAGAGTGCAGGAGCTTGAAGAGCCGTAGTAGCGTAGACTGACATTGTAGTTGTTGAGTAGATTACACACAGACACCCACCTGGAAGTCTCTCCTTGTGTGGATTTGCATGCGGTTGTGGGCCGAACAAGTGAATTCAAGCTGGAAAAGCTGGTTAAGACAAGCCTTCCAAGCAGCCGTCCAAGCAGCCGTCCAAGCAGCCTTCAACTTAACAAGTATAATTAAAAAAAAATAAAAAATATACCGTATAAATTATACAAAGAGGGGTTTTTTTGTTATGAAAAGAGATATTAAGCTAGAACCAAAGAATCTATTCATCGTCTTCGACAGCAACAGTTAATAAACCCTTGGTAGATGGAACGTTGACGTATTCGACGTAGGAGAACATTGGGAACTTGGCCTTTTCGTCTTCGTTCTTCTTTCTGGAGATTCTCAATCTGAGCTTGAAAGGAACAGACTTGATACCTCTCTTCCATAATTCAACGTTCAACTTTGGGTCTAATCTGACATCAGAGGTACCCATGCTTCTGTTGGCGAATTTCTTGATTTCCTTGATAGCCTTTGGAGCTCTGTTGTTGTTTTGGGAACCCTTCATCTTCTTGAAAAGGTTGATGGTGTATTCTCTGGTAACAGCATCCTTTAATTGAGTAGCAGCCATTTTGAGTATATGAAAGAACTTGGTTCAGACGAGATTTCAAGAGATTCCTCCAATTTCTGTTTCAAGATGTTCTTGGATGAAAAATGGCTGGTGAGTGAACCATGCGCACTCCAATCCGCGTTGGATTGGAGGCTCAGCAAGTCAAACTTTTCAGCGACGCACAAAAAAATGAAAAACAGTCACATTTTTTTTTGCAAAATGAGGGTTTATGCCAGGCACGTGCACAGGGAGAGGGTATGAAATCAATTGTTTTTCCGTTTTGGGAAGTTTTGCTGATAGAGAGAGGTGGGTGCCTGAAACTGTAGAGCAAGTCCGACAGATAAGGAAAATTGTGAATAGGACGTCTTTTTCGGTCGAAGCACAACATTTAAGAGTGGACTCAAGGAAATACAATGCTTTGCAGATGGATGAAAATTTGTCTTCATGTTGATTTTGGGGTTTGGGTGGAAAAAACCCACTATTTTGGGGGATACAAGTGTATTTTATGTTGAGTCATTTTTCTTGTAGTTTGATGGGTAGTGGTAGTACGTAAAATTTGTTACTTGGGGTTTGTCGGTGTTAAGAGGGGAAGTTGATAATCTGGTACTGAATCTGTAAGTGGGCGGTGAATGATTATCCTGCATCATAAAATCAGATTTGTGAGTGTCTATTGTTGAAACTCGCTCGTCCAAGAGTGTGATTATACTCCAAATTGAAGCAGTTCATAATTGGAACAGAGTAAAGATTTTGAACAGATCTCAATATAGCAATTTTTGTGAGGTGTTGTCAGGAAAAGTGATATCTCGCTGATGTACGTAGCAAATCACATAGAAACAGATTATTGATATACAATAAGACTTTTGAATCAACACATTGCAGATATACTGTTCAGTTTCAACTATTATAAATCAAAGATAAAAATTCAACTGAAATCATGATGATTGCCAGTATTATACATCTTGCAGGCAGATCCGCATGCATTCAAGACTCTGAAACTGACAATCTTGCTGCACAATCTTGCTACATATTCAACCAGTTTCCCATTTTTCGTGACCCCATCCGCTGTTTTCCATGTTAATGTGTTGTCACAAACACAAAAAATAGTAACCATTCTACAACGGTCTGCCATATATCAGATCCCGTGTACGACCCATCGAGACTCTCCTCTGCTCCCTCCTTTTCAACTGCTTTCCAGTTTGCGCGCTCGCTCGCGGGTCCGTCCGCCCAAAATGCGACGATTGTACCCGAGTCTGCCTGCACTGATGAATGCACACCTCCGTCCACTACACTAGTCCCCAAGTCTCTTTCGTCGGACATGGCCTGGAAACAAAAACTGGCAGCGGTGGCAGCCAACCTGAGAGCCGTTGTGGCCGCTGAGTTCAACCCCAGCTCCAGCACTGACAACTCCTCGGACGAAACCGACTTGTTCAGTAAAGCCACCACGCCGCCAGACGCGATGCAGGAGCTGAAAAGCCAACAAAACACGTTGAGCCTCCAGAAACGCTCACGTGACGCGGCGACCTGGCGCGAGCAGCGCCAGTTGTGGCTGACGCCCACTGCTGCAGCTTCTGCTGCGGGCGCCGGCCAGCGCCCGGGCGGGTCCCTGGTGGCGCCTCATCAGCGCGTCGCAGTGTACCGTGCGCTGGTGGTGAAGGGCCGCACGCCGCGCACGCGGCTTCCGTTGGCCGACGTGGTGGCGTGCATTGATGCGGGCTGGCACGAAGACAAGCTGTACGAGCGCGTGGCGCAGGGGAAATCTATCTAGCGCCAGGCTCCAGGCTCCTGGCTCACGGCGCAGGACGAAAGGTTCATGGCGGCAGCAGCGCGGCGGCCGCCTCAAGAATGCGGATTTTCTGGTTCAGACGCTCGATGCGGGTCTGCACCGCCACGGTTGGTGGGCCTGCCGGGGTGGGGCTGGCGCGTGCGCCCGTAGCGGCGGCCGAAGCTGCAGCCTGGGTTTTTGCGTGGCGCAACCGCCGTATCAACTTGGCGTGGCGTTGCTCCATTTCGGCGCGTTGCGATGCCAGCAAGGCGGCGTTCTCATATATGAGCTCGGCTCGTGGCTGTCGGGCGTCAATGGCCACTGGCAAAGGCATTGGCAAAGGCAATGGCGATGGCCACGTTCGGGAGTGGAAAGACGGAGGCTTGATGTTGTTGATGCTGTCGCCGCTGCGGCCGCGGCCGCCCTGGCGTGCTACCCGACTCGCGACGCTCCACATCCACGAACGAACACAGAGTTCAGTTGGCTAGGTCAAGTAGCGGCTTGTGTAATGTTAGAATGCGCAGAGTCACCCATGAAATGCCGATTGGAGGTCTGCATGCGGATGCTTTATATGTAGAATATATTGAAGAACATTTTTGAGTGTCGCAAAATCTGTAAGAAATGGCGGGAATGGGGGAATGGGGGAATGGGGAACTGTGGAAACTGTAAGAACTTGATAAACTTCCGCTAGCTTTAATTGTTCTCCAATTTGTACTTTCTTTAGTCTTTGATAATTGTTTTTCACATCTTTTTCCAACAATTTTTGGATCTCCTTTTGAGCCATATATTTCTTTTACTTGCTTTTGGAGGTAACGGATTATTCTGGGGATACGTAAGGGTACTACGCCTGGCCTTGCTACAGAGAAGGTTGCTATTCTTATTATTTTGCTATTTGTAGGCGTGTTGTCTATGTATTTAAGCCACCACTAAAAGTTGTCGATACTTTACATGGTCCTGTCACTCTTTAACACTCCATTGTTTTCTTCCTCCTTATTTTACTTACTAAGCTCATTATTAATAACAGACCCTTACCATATATGTAACCGGGTTCTGCTAGCCTCTTCATCAGATGCTTTTCACTAAATTAAAATATACTTGAAAAACCACATACAAGAGCCGTGCTGGATGATAACATATTTGGTTTTTATCCACCAAAATCGACACTTCATGTTGTTCATATGTTATTATCTGCTAAATTCAGAGCTTGACTAATGAGGTTGGAATATTTTGTGGAGGAAAATAAGGAGACGCTAAGCAGACTTGGCTAAATGAATTAAAATTTATATTTCTACCAGTGGATTATTACTTCATGACAACATCAGCTTCTATGAAAAATAATATCGTCCAAAATTTCCCTCTTCTCCGATCAATGTTCATTACATAAAGACTTCGGAAGAATTTAAAATAATGACCCCAAATCGTTATATTTAATACTCTGTGTATACTAAACACCCTAACAATTGGCATGCAAACACAATTCTAGTTGTAACAGCTCTGGATATGTATTTTTGATTATACTGTTTTAAGGTTTTTCCTATTAATGGTGATTTCTTTCCTCATGAAACTCAATTACTGCGTAACACACCGTATTTCCTCATAAATATTTGTTGAAAGGAAAAAACTAATCATCCACTTTTGAAATTGTATCATCTTTCAAGATGATCCACCTTGAATAATACAGTTTTTACAATGGAAAGCAAAATAGTAGTGCTACCATAAGAAAAACTCCCCTTGATTGTACATCGTCGGTTAAGATTATTCATCAAATACCTCACTATTTCAAGGTTGCAAGACATGTAAGAAGGAAAAAGTATTGTGAAACAATCCAATTCATCAAAAATACACCATACACAGTATATCGTAGCATCAATTATATCCATTCATTTGCTAGAGTAGCACCATTATCTGTTTGAAAATACCTTTGTTCATAAATAAATTGACTATTTCCTTCTTTTACTGGATCCCAATTTCCACCCCAAATCCACCCAAAATATGCTTGACTGACACTATCCGCCATTCTCCGATCTCCGATCTCCCGCCCAATATTGGTGCTACCAGTGAAGGGAAAGATCATGTGTCTAGATTCGCGCCGTGGGTATTGTCCTGCTTCCCACGAAACAACCACTTCCTTCTCCTGCTTTGTGCGCTGGCGGACCAAAACTGGTTTTCCGCCCCCGTAGAAAGCTTTTTTCTTTGATAAACATACAACGCGGTCGGGATTCTTTTCAGGAAACATAACCTCTGTTGCAGTGTTTTGTTTTGCTAAAGCAGTGCTTCTTCAGCTTAAAGTTGCCAGCAAATATCTAAACGTCATGTTTGCGCCAGCGTCGACAGGTAGCTTTGCTCACCGACCACAGTCAATTGCAGTGGAGGAGAAGCAGGTTCTCTACACCAATGCAAGCAACACAGCTATCTTGTGTGCAGATTCGGCAGGCCCAATCTATACGTGTCAGGACAAAATCGTGCGTTTTCATTTGTTGCCGCATCTGCAAATACTGCTGGTAGTGCACGACATCTATTCGGTGATATACAACTTTTCCAGCAACAAAGTGGTGGATCGGATACCACTGAAAGTGTCCAGTGTGTCGATGTTCAATAACCAAGACAGTCTGTTTCCAACCTCAAATGATGATACCCTTTCTCTAGCCACAACTATAATACCCAGCTCGGCCCCCACAACCAGCCCCACATCAAAGGATCTGATTACATGTTTGGCAGTGGTGTCAACGAAACAAATCTCAATTTTCAAGTTTGAAAATTCTAACTTCGTAGATAAATATAATCTCTATTTGTCAAATATCATGAAAACGAATTTTCTGAATCAATACTTGTTGTTGGCGTTGTCCCAAAAAGAATTGATCCACATAAATTTACAATCATCTCAAATAAACCATTTCAACATATCACCAATATTCAGCTCTTCCTCGTCATACTCCTTTTTCAAATCTCACTCAAATCAAATTGAAAACTTCCACATTTTGTCTCCAAATCAACTGATATTTCTGCAACATAATAGTACTTTTAATTTGGTAACCTATCCAGATTTGAGACAAGTCTCATCCGTGACATCAAATGACCCCTTTCATTCTTCAAATATAGTATATCCTTTCATATTCACAGTTTCAAATAATACCCTATTCATCAAAAGTATCTTGAATTACAAAACTTTCCAGACCATACAAATAAAATCTCCAATAACATACCTTCACTATTCAAATGATTCTAAATTATTGTTTTTCACATCAAAAGAAAAATACTTTTTCTACAAGCTGTCCGCATCCGACCAAATCCTCAACTTCTTGTACACTACGAATGACTTTGACAACATATCGATATTTTTGAACATCTTACCAAATATCAATAAGTTTCAGATACTTCGAAAATTCAATTTGTCAAACGCTTTTAATATAATTAATACCGACTTTTGCAAAAGTATTGACTTGTTCACCAAGTATTTAGCGTCTCCTATTGAAGTTATCAACTCTCTACCAGCAGATTTGAAACTGTGCCTAGATAGTATTCAATTGGATGATTCATTTGACCAAAAACAAAAGGACATTTTAAAGTCTCAGATCTCCTTCTTGACCGGATTTTTGGTCGACTCCAGAAGAAAAATATCAATATTCAATGATAACAAAGAAAAGAACAAATCTCAAAATGACATCTATTCAATATCTAATGTTAATATCAGTTTAGACGTTTACGAAGACTTAGATATACAAGAAACTTTGGAAACTGTAGATAATTGCCTATTCAAATGTTATTTATTGTCAAACTCTTCTATGCTTTCATCATTCTTGCGTTTGAAAAATTATTGCGATTCTTCTTTGATTGAAACAGAATGTTTGAAGTACAACCTTTTAAATCCCCTCACAATTTTCTATTTCAATCGCAAGGAGTATCACAAATGCATTGAATTGGCTAAAAGGGATCACGATAATGCCAATTCAAAATTATCCATCTTACTAAGTAAGCTAATTCAACTTGAAAACCCCCCTTTGAGTGATATCCTGAAAAACTCCACAAATGAAAACTTTGAAGTGGTATTTATGAACGATTTATTTGATTATTCCCATATATCAATTGATCCGGTTATATCCCATTTGAAAAACTCAGACTCTCCACTTCTGATTCCTTATCTGGAGTTTACTGTCTTTAATCTGAAAATACCTAATTTTCAGAATTCAAACGATTTATTTGATCACTATACGTCTATGGGAATAGATGATTCAAGCTTCAAGAAGGTTGAAAAGCTTTACCAATATGGCACCCTTAATTCAAATCAAATATTGAAAAAATTGAAATCTCTGTCCCAAACAAATGCAATTAAAAGATTAATGATATTTCCACTGATGAAATTGGGAAAATATGATGATATCCTGAATATTCTAGTTGATGAGCTAAATGATGTTTTATCGGCAATTCAATTTTGCTTAGATATCGGGAAGGCCAAGAACATGAGTCTTTGTAAAGGGTTGATATTTCAAGTTTTGGACATTCTACTTAAAAACCAAGATTTTTCATCTGTTCACACCTTTATTTTGAATAACGACGAGTTAAGTTTTATTGATTTTGAGGAGTTATTAATAAAGTTGCCGGCAAATATATCAATGAAATTTGTCTCGTCATATCTTATTCAGAATTTTAAAACCTTGAATAAGTTGAACAATCAATTATTTCTCAAGAATGAACTCTATCAAATAAATCAATTTAATTTAAGTTTGAAAAAATCAAATCTGGAAAAATCTTTTACCAAACTGAACAAGAATTCAGTTTGTTCTAAATGTGATAAATTTTTGAGTAGTTCTCATGTTTTATGCTTGAATCCGGAAGGTTCGGTTTCGCATTATAACTGTAGTAAATAATCTACTAAGCTCACAAAAGTTAAATTACACTGATTTTTATAAAGAAAATTTATAAATGAGAATAGCCAAGCTGAGATCAATTGGTTGTCACAAAATTAACAACACTTGAGCAATACTTGCTCATGGCATTCAACTTCTGGATAGTTTGGAAATTTTCAAACTTGAATTGATTCAATGCAACCATCACCTCCTTTTCTAACTCAGAATCTGCTTCCAGTGATAGTCTTTTGATGTTGTATATAACATCTGAATGAATCTGTAAAAATAAGTACATCAAGGCAATAACCAGCTCAAAATCCTGTTTGTTTTTCAGTCCATAGTCCAAGGCATTGAAAAACGATATGATTTCACTATAGGGAGAACTCAAGTTCATTGATCTCAATTCAAAATCTATCTTTGAAGGAGATAAATCATTGATGAAATTCCAAAATTTGTTGAACTCTTTCAATCTTAGCAACTTTGTGAATTCAGTTTCAAAATCATATTGTTTGGAGGTGTCCAGAGAAATTAATTTCGATTTGGAAGCGTTTGATTCTGGAGATTCAACATTTTTGGTGGATGGTTTAGTTCCCATTTTACCCTTTTCATTTTCAAGAGCAGCATTACCAACTTTCAAACCCGTTAATTCAAGGAAGAATGGTAAGTTTTCTTGTTTCTTTGGAGCTTCTTTAGTTTTATTTCTCAACTTTATTGCTTCGATATGAATGATTGAGCTGAATTTGTTTCTTGAGTTGGAGCTGAACTCGATCATGTCATTGTTTAGTTTCAGTGGCGAAACATAGATACCATCTTCGTTATCAACTTCATCCTTTTCAAGAGCACCTTCAATCATTGAAGCACCACCTTCACCACTAACGTTAGGTAATAAAATGGTTGAGAATTCATTTTCATCTTCAATATGCTTGGTGGAAATCTTTTTGAATTGAGACTTATTGGACCATAATGAAATACCAACATCATTGACGTGACATGTCGCCAGATATTCACCATTTGGAGACATTTTCAAGCATGTCACAATTTTAGGCAATTTGATACCATCGATACAACTTCCAGTTGGCAAATCCCAAGTTCTAATAGTTGAGTCCAGAGATGCAGAAACCAACCATCTACCATCATTGGAGAAATCCATACTTGTGATTCTGTTTCTGTGTCCATAGAGAGTTCTGACCACTTTCTGAGTGTTAGCGTCAATGATAATGATGGATAAATCGTCCAAGGAGATTGCAAATAGATCACTAGCTCTATGGTACACCAATTGTGTAATGGCAGAGTCGAATTTCAGTTTTCCCAAGTATTTACTTTCAGTAAAATCGTAAAACCCAACTAACCCATCATAACCACAACTGACCATTTTTCTGTTCATACCATCAATGGCAATACCGCTGACGGCCTTTTTATGCAAGGTGTATTTCTTTCTGAGAATACCACTCTGCATGTTGTAAACACCAATACCACCGTTACTACTACCGACAAAGGCAAAGTTACCACATTGAGATAATGCAATGGACTTTATTATGGAGTCGTCGATGGTTGGCAACTTGTGTTTACCAACCTTTTTATTTGCAGAGCTCCACGTTCTTGCAAATTTCTCTTCTTGATGGGCAGTCAAAATATCATCCCAGTCACCTAATCTAGTACTTTCTTGACATATTTGGAAGATAGGAGGGTATTTCAGCTTGGATTTATTCATTTCATTGAAATCTTTCGACTTGTTTTTCTTTTCTTTTTGAGACATCTCTTGGGATTGTGCATCTTTTCGAAGGGAAAACATCCAGAAGGTCTGATCCAAAGAACCAGATCCAATGAAATGGGCATCTTTGTCACAGAAAATGATGCTGTTAGGTGGTGCAGAATGACCACCTCTGGATCTTAAATGTCTTGGAGGAGAGGCAATCGACGAATCGGATTCAGATAATACTGGATCGAAAACGTATTCCTTCAAAGAATTGTCACCACCTGTTGAGATTAAAATTGGATTACCATTCAAAAATTGGACTTTAGAAACACCCCCAAATTCTTGTTTATGTAAATTGTCTGTGACGTGAATTCTTGCATTTCTATTCAAGTCGTAGAAAAATAAGTCACCATTCTTCAGACCACAAACAATGTGAGGGTTTCCATCAGTTCTGAATGAAAGAGAAGTAACAATTGATTTCGAACCGGTGTTGAAGGACTTCAAAGTTTTGGCTTTCTTGATATTGAAGATTTTGACAATACCTTCAAGTGTACCAATGGCCAAGAAGTTCACAACTGGAGCAGGTTCAATGGAGGTGATTGTTTCCGAAAACTCTTCAGTGGTGAAGACGTTTTTACCGGTTTTGACGTTGAAAACCATCAAATGCTTGGAAGTGGCAACAACGATTTTGTTCATGTGTGTTGGCATATGGGATAAATCAACAATGGTGCCATAGAGTTCGTTGACTTTCAAGGCGGTGTAGAACATTGTTGGAAACTTATCTTCTTTCTGCTCGTTTTCAAAAATGTAAACGGTGTCATCACTACAGGCCACAAGATAGGCGTTGAAAACTAGCAGTTTTCTAATTTTGAAGTTGCCATTCTGGGCGGTATCTGGGATTTCCAACTCCTGAATTAGCTGACCTCTTCTGAAAATACCAATCTTGTTACCGTACGCACAATAAACATACAATGAACGGGCGGTGACACACGTAATTGGGCTTGGTGTTTGTTTGCTGGACACAAACAACAGATGCAACGTGGCCATGTCGTAAATTTGAAACGATCTACCGACAACGGTGACAATATAGAACGTTGGACCTAGTGTACCCACAGCAAATGGAATCTCATTTGTCACATGTCCAATGGTTCTGAATGGACTGAAAATTCGGGATTTGATCAGCTTTTCGCTCGGTTTCTTGCCATCAGCCTCTTCCACTTTCACACGTTTGGTGGCCTCTGCAATAGTCATGTGTCTTTCTTGATGGAAGCAAATGCAATATTTTCCACTTGTACACAAAGAGAAGTAAAAAAAAAAAATTTGAAAAATCATGTTCGCATCAAAAAAGTGCGCCTTTGCGGTTCGAACCAACACCATCTTCTTGAAAAATCCGCAGTGTGCCCGGACTAACGAAAGCGGCGTGGCGCGTGCGATGCAGGCCACATGGGACCGAAATTCAATTTTATATAAAGGGAAGAACTGCTGCTCAGCTTAAATTGTGGATTTGAAGATTATACAGAGTTTGGAAAGAATGGTGTTACCTAGTGTTAGAAGTAGAGGGTCATCATCAACTCATTCCGATATGTCGATTGATTCTGCAGAACATTTGGATGAGTCTGTGTTGGAGGAGCAAGAGCTATACGATAGCGATCCAAACCCTTTAAATTACAGCTCAGATCATCATAAAAAGGCGTTGGCGTCCATAGCACCAATTTTAGAGGATTTCACTCCGGTTTTGTCCAAGTCCGAAATAGTATCGCCGTCTCAAGATGGCTTGTCACGGACGGTGAGCAATGTCAGTGCGTTGAATATCAATTCACACCAGTCTTTGTCGTGTGGCGTCTCGAATGAGGAAGCTGGTGCTTCTGACAAACAGTCGTCCGCAGCTGCAAATTCTGGCAAAACTGCTCATAATACAGCTGCAACCGGCGAAACCACTCAATCAGCAACTATAACCCCATGCTCAACAACGGCATCGACCCCAAAATTGGGATATCAGCTGGGCGAAGAGCCTAGCAAGTTGCCTAAAGCTCCAGGTTTGTCTTCACCATCTGCTGTAGAACCTCCATCCTCTAGCTCCAAGTCTCAGCCATTTGTATCCAATTCCTCTCATGAATCGTCGTACACGTCGTTTTTGAAATCCAGATCTTTATCCACTGCCTCTTCAAACTCCAACAATGAAACCGCACCTCCTTCTAAACCAAAAGGACCGTTAATCGGCACCATTGGAGTCTGTGCAATGGATAACAAAGTATTGTCAAAACCTTGTCGTCAGATCTTGCAACGTTTGATAGCCAATGATGAATTTGAAACCGTCATCTTCGGTGATAAAGTCATTTTAGATGAGGCCGTTGAAAACTGGCCAACTTGTGATTTCCTGATTTCCTTTTTTTCGAATGGATTTCCCCTTGAAAAAGCTATTGCCTATCAAAAATTGAGAAATCCTTACTGTCTTAATGATCTGATCATGCAGAAAGCTTTGTGGGATAGAAGACTATGTCTGGAAATTCTGAAAGCTGCAAATGTTCCATCCCCAAAACGTTTGGTCATCTCCAGAGACGGTGGACCTCAATTGGACGACGACTTGAAGAAAAAACTAGAAGCCATTGGCATAAAATGCGATGAAGTTGAAGAACCAGAATGGAAGATGTTGGACGAAGATACGTTAATGGTGGATGGCCAAATAATCAAAAAACCTTTTGTCGAAAAGCCTGTTGACGGAGAGGATCATAATGTAAACATCTATTATGCCAAAAAGAATGGTGGAGGTGGTAGAAGATTGTTTAGAAAAATTGGAAATAAATCAAGTGAGTTTGACTCGGAACTGAATGATATTAGAACCAATGGTTCATATATTTACGAAGAGTTTATTGATACTGATAATTTTGAAGATGTCAAGGCTTACACTGTTGGTGTTGAATATTGTCATGCTGAAACGAGAAAATCCCCTGTAGTCGATGGTATTGTTCGAAGAAATACTCAAGGTAAGGAGGTAAGATATCCTACTGAGCTATCAGAAGAAGAAGTTGGAATGGCAAACAGAGTATGTAAATATTTCGAGCAGACTATCTGTGGTTTTGATTTATTGAGAACAAACGGTAAAAGTTATGTCATTGATGTGAATGGGTTTTCTTTTGTTAAAGATAATAAAGATTACTATGATACATGTGCCAGAATATTGAGAGCAAAGTTCATCAAGGCGAAAGTGGCTAGTATAAATTTACCTAAACAAGTATCTCAAGAAAAGAAACAAAAGTGGATCTTCAAGGGATTTGTTTCAGTTATTAGACATGCTGATAGAACTCCAAAACAAAAGTTCAAATATTCTTTCAAGTCTCCTATTTTCATCTCTCTAATGAAAGGTTATAAAGAAGAAATCATTATCAGAGAAGTCCGTGATTTGAATGTTGTTTTACAAACAATCAAAGTTGCTATTGAAAGAAAGTTGGAGGATGAGAAGAAATTAAAACAATTGGAGGGTGCATTGGAAAAGAAGATGAATTTTCCAGGTACCAAAATTCAATTGAAGCCATCTTTGAATGAAGAAACAGATGAAATTGAAAAAGTTCAGTTGATCTTGAAATGGGGTGGTGAACCAACACACTCTGCTGTATATCAAGCCACTGATGTTGGGGAGCAGTTCAGACAAGATATTCAGTTATTGAATAAAGAGGCGCTTGATGATGTGAGAGTGTTCACCTCATCGGAAAGAAGAGTTGTTGCTTCGGCTCAATTATTTTCTAAATCATTCTTACAAGAAGACAATTTGCCTGACGATTTTTTCAAGGTTAGAAAGGATCTACTAGACGATTCAAATGCTGCTAAGGATCTAATGGATAAGGTGAAGAAGAAGCTCAAACCACTATTGAGACAAGGTAAAGAGGCCCCACCTCAGTTTGCATGGCCACCTAAGATGCCTGAACCATTTGTTGTTATTAAACGAGTTGTGGAATTGATGAACTACCATCACAGAATCATGGATGAAAATTTCAAGACCCAGGATTATAAAAACTTCCAAAAGGAGTGGTGTTGTGGTGAAGATGCCTTTTTATTCAAAGAAAGATGGGATAAATTGTTCCAAGAATTTGTATCAGTGGAGAAAGTACATCCATCTAAAATCAGTGAGCTTTACGACACTATGAAGTACGACGCATTGCATAACCGGGAATTTTTGCAAAAGATTTTTGTGAAAAATGAGAAGAACCACGATCGTACACCTGATGAAGAAGAGTCCAAACTTGCTGGATCTTTGGTTAAGCAATATCCTGTCAATATTTTAGCAATGAATGATTTTAAGGTCAATGATCACCTGGACAATTCGAGCTCCAATACTCCTTCAGCTTTATCTTCTTCTGCTGAGGATTCGACCAATACAATTGGGTCCATCGGATGGATTCTATCATCTTCTTACACACCTTCGCATAAGCGCACTTCAAGGGACACGGAAGGAAAGAGTTCGCCGTTCGATGATGCCAAATTCACGCTATTACGTGAATTGTACAGGCTAGCCAAGGTTTTATTTGATTTTATTTGTCCACAGGAATACGGAATTGAGGATAATGAGAAGTTGGATATCGGATTATTGACTTCGTTGCCGTTGGCCAAACAGATTCTGAATGATATTACCGAAATCAAGGAAACCAACAAGGCTGGAACACGGGTCTATTTCACCAAGGAGTCCCATATCTACACTTTGTTGAACGTGTTGTATGAGTCCAATGTTCCTATGAAAATTGCCCGTAATGCTTTACCGGAACTTGATTATCTTTCCCAGATTGTTTTTGAGTTGTATGAAAGTGAAGGCACCAGTGGTCGTAAGAAACATTCCATTCGACTGTCTTTGAGTCCTGGATGCCACACCCAGGATCCGTTGGACGTCGAGTTGGACGACAAACATTACATTTCCTGCATCCGAAGAATCAATTTAACCAGACATTTAGACATGGATCTGGTGCAACAAAAGCTGAAAAGCAGATTCACCAGAGTGTCTTTGCCTAAGAAGTTCACCCCGGTCAACATTTCCAGTCCTTTGGCTGCTGATAATTCTAATTAATTCATCATACTTTTATACTATTTAAATATTCAAAACATCTACAATTCCAATGCTGTCCAATTGCTGTATACAATGCCAATTCTTTCAGGATTAATGTCAGCTTCTTCACAGAATGGCATCTGTCATCGAATGCTTATCTAATCCAACTTTTATCGCGCCAAAGTGTATTTTCCACGTTTTATTGTTCAAAATTGTAGATAAGTCGCCATCTTTTGTTCCTTCTGGTGGTGCCCAAAGATGCCGATATTCAGAACCAAAAGCGGATGTTTGAATTGTCGTGTGGCCAAAAAGAAGTGCAACGAGATCCGTCCCAGCTGTGGGGCTTGTTCACGCAAAAAAATCTCCTGTACATGGCCAGATTCCACAACCCAGAGCCTGAACTCATATCTGAGCCGTTACCAAATACGCCGGTCGAACTTGGATTGTTCCAAATACTCCCGATCCAAGCGGAGTTGTCAGAATTGTAAACTGAAGAAGAAAAAATGCGACCAACTTGCTCCTTCATGTTCCAGATGTCTAAAACAGAATTTGTCTTGCTACACCGATGACTCGCGGACGGTAGCCACCACCTGTAGTCTCCCACTCTCTCTCCCTTTGGAGAAAAGCAACACTGCAACTGCACCTGATGCGACACTTGACACTGAAACAGCACCCGATGCGACGCTCGACATTGAAACAACACCAGCTACAAAACTGGCGTCATTTCCTGCAGTGAAATTGGAATTGGATGACCAAGTATGTCAATCGTTTCTACTTTCAATTTTTTTCAACAGCACAATTACGACTCTTGTTCCTCCGGAAGCGTTGCAAGTCGTTTCGGACCTGACTTTTGAAACGCTGAACCAAAGCGTTTCCTTCCAAAAGGTGCTGGCTACGCTGTCTGCAACGTTTCTATACTCCATCGACAAGTCCAAATTGAACTATATTCATACGATGCATAAGGAATCCATGGATCCTGTGTTACGATGCTCCACAGCAGCAGACCGACCGTCGATATTGGTGAAACTTCATACTATCATGTTCAGCGTTCTGAGAAATCTCTATGTGGAAGTTGGAAAAACGGAATTCTTTGATTTGTTGGAAATGGCGTCAGAGCTGATTGTTCAGCACAAACATCTTTTTGCAGGAGAACCACCATTCATTCTTTTCAACCTATTGGTGGAAAGTTGTATATACAACTACTCCACAAGCATAATCATGATTCCCATGGAAATATTAAAAAACAAAAATATATTTGCAGTATTCGATGAGATGCGATCAGTGTTTCCACCGGTTTTAAGCTCTGGAACCAATATTCTTCTCAAAGAATGTTGTGATACTTTCATTACAGTTGCCAAGTGTTCATATATATTCAAAACCGGTTCCAGCGACATTGCTATGAAACTCAGACTGTTGAATTACATAAATGTTCAGCTTAGCACTTTTGCCATTGGTTGCAACCCATCAACATCAAAAGATACTCTTAATTTTCTGAATCTCTCTGCTTGCAAACTGCTAATCTTACACGGGCTTCCAAATACGGAAATTGAAAACCAAATGGTTGTCTCAAATGCTATATCTTATTTACGGAATTTCAAAGTAGAGATGAATGGAGTAGGGATGTTGAGCTCTTGGGCGATGTTCATAATCGGTTTAAACATCGAAGATGTCGGTCAGCGTGATTTACTCATAAATTTGATAATGTCAGGTTTTTCATCATCCGAGAGAAAACAAGATATAATGATTTCGCAATTGAATATGGGCTGGAAAGTCGATATAGGATTGGATATTCTAAAAAATGACGGGTTTTTCAATGACCCATTTTTGGCATAAAAACAAGAAAAATGAACCAACATTGATGGATTACTTGAGAAATGGAGGGTTAATTATATTGGTGGGTAAAGCGATGTATAAAACAAATATGAAGAAATATAGACATAGATTGTGAACGGTATTACTGATGGTTATACCATTTTTGTGTGTATTTTCTACAGTTTTTACCCCATTTGTACATTGCAAGGACACTGAAATTGACAACAAAACAAAATACCGCCAACATTGCCGTGGTTCCAGTCACCCCTACACCATCAAGCCAATCTTGGAAAACAAAAGTGAAAACCATACCAATTAGATTTCTGATGAACAATATGGTGGTCATTGTTTGAACTGCCTCATTTGGGTAGCATTCAAGAACATACATCAAACCCAAAGAACTGATGGAGGTCAAACCAATTGAAATCAAAACAATACCAACAGCACCACACATCCAGTGAACTCCATAATAAGGTCCCAGTCCGTACATCAAAATACCTGCCACATTCAATATTGCCGGTAATGGAACCAAAAGTAATCTGAATTCAGGTTCAAAAATACCATTGTTTTTTCTGCTGTAATACAATTGAAATTTATCAGACATGGATGAGTAAATACCTCCAATAACCGTACCAACAACCATTGACAAATTCAGCAAACCAAGAGAAGTAGCATCAAATAAATAAGGAGGCGCCATAAAGAATTCTGCTTCGGATACGCTGATCAAAGAAAGCCAACAAATCTGCATACCATAAACAACCGACATCCAGAAGACAGCAGGATATCTTATGACTTTCAAAACACGCAGAATTGAGAAAATAGACAGTTGATAATCAGTGTAAATGCAAGGCTGCAATCTATCGACAAATGTTTTCTTCTTGGGAATAGGGCTATCTGCCTTATAGTCATTGGCAACCACATTTGATTCCGTGAGAACCACGTTCTTCTCATCATTGGTGCCGATGGATTTGAAGTTCTGGTCAATATTCTGCGATGGAACACCAGAGTGAGATATGTTTGAGAGGGCCACAGAAAGCAGTCTCTCATCACTCTCAGAGTTTTCCACTCTTTTAAAGTATGATTCTTCCATGAAAAATACCTGAAAAACCAGTAGCACACCTGAAATGATGATGGAGATATACCCGCACCACAACCAGCCCAAGTTATCCGTGGCATATCCAGCTATAAATGGACCAAAAGCAGAGCCCAAACCTAGGGTCAGGGAATAAATACCAATATATTTTCCATGCTCATGTAAAAAGAAAATGTCGGTAATGGAAACTTCAATCAACGAATCAATAGGACCAATCGCAAATCCGTTCAAGATGCTAAACCCAAAAAATCCACCCAAGTTTTTAGCTGCAACAAAAACAACAACGGAAATGATGGAAAGAAAGTTGGTGATCAAGTAAACAGGTCTTCTACCAAATTTGGCGGAAATTGGCTGACAGAGCAAACAACTAAAAGCCAAAAACAAATACAGCAGACCACTTGCAGTATTTAGCTGATTAAGAGTACAGTTGTATACTTCCGTCAACAAAGTATATATTGGACCAACAAAATTACCAACAGCAGCTAAAATTAACGAGTAAAAAAATAGGAAAGCAAAGTGTGCATGTTTTCTGGCGAACGACCAGTTCAGCGGGTCATTTGGATTTGAAGATGGTTGAGGAATCAGAATCACATCGGTGTTTTCTTTAGTGCTGAGTCCAAACTCCTGTAGCACATCGTTATCACCAATGACAACTGTTGTCCCAGGAATAGTGACATCTTCTATCAATGAGTTATCTCTGGAAAAAAAATACATTGTTGAACTTGTTAGCCTCAACTACTGTTTTTGTTTCAAGTCTACTCTACTACCCCAGAACAAGTTTCAAACATATATACATAAATATGAATATCCACCAACGTACCTTGCTTTTATATTTCAGGGAACAGGTGTGGTTTGTTGTGTCATTCATGAGAAGAGATAACGGGAAGCGCTAAATCTGATTTTCAACTGTCGATCCAATTTTGGCCGATAACAGGCGATACCAATGCACGCCCAAAGGCAGAAAAGTGATGTAACAAACAGCCTAGACTAATCCGAGGCAGTATCAATGAAACATCCAATTGTTTTGGGAAGTTTAAACCTGAAGAAAACAAAGATAAGAATATCCGAAAATCTCGTCGGTACATCAATAGCGCTTGCCGCCCACGATAGCGGCAAGCGCTATTTGTGTCCGGGAAAAAACTTCATGTTGAAACACAAGAATTTCGGGGTATATAAAACACCTTGGAGATACAGTTGGCAAGGGTGATTTGAGCAGTCAATATTTAGGTTTATATTTTAAACAAATTGGAGTTGAAAATGAGTGCCAGTAATTGGGAGCAACAGGCAAGGGCCAAAAAAACGAGTGTAGATTCCAAAATTCCAATAGATTGGAGGCTACCAGAATCAGTATTGAAGAAATACAACTGCAATACTCCTGAAAGCGTTATCAATGTACCAAACCAGTTTTTGTCCCAACAAGAAATCAAAATCACTGAAAGTTTCACTGTTGCAGAGTTGTTGAATGCTTTGGCCAATGGAAACCTTTCAGCCGTTGATACTATCAAAGCGTTCTCTCACAGAGCAGCAATTGCTTCGCAATTGACTAATTGTTGTACAGAACTCATGTTTGAATATGGCGTGGAAAGAGCTGCTTTTCTGGACTCTTATTTGAAAGAGAACAAGAAACCTTTCGGTCCTTTGCACGGATTGCCAATTTCACTCAAAGACAGTTTCATTATTCCAGGATACGACTCGACTCTAGGGTTTGTATCGAAAATCGACAATAGACATCTCCACAAAGACAAACTCAGTGACTTGGCTAAAATGCTGCTGGATTTAGGTGCAGTGTTTTATGTGAAAACAAACATTCCCCAGACTTTGATGACTGGTGACTCGGAGAACAACATTTTTGGTAGAACATTAAATCCAAACAATCTCACATTGACTGCAGGTGGTAGTAGTGGTGGAGAAGGTGCCTTGATTAAAATGAGAGGCTCTTTACTTGGAATCGGAACCGATGTTGCCGGCTCCATTAGAATCCCTGCTCTCTGTACCGGAATATATGGCTTCCGTCCAACCGCATACAGAATCCCAGATGGAAACCAAGAAGAGTGCTCCAGAAATGTCTACATCGACACTACAGCTGTTTCAGGACCATTAGCGACTGATATGGAAACAATTGAGCTAATAAATAAAGTTATTTTGAGCAACAAACCATGGGACTATGATTCAAATGCTAAAAGAATCCCTTATCAAAATGCAGATATCAATGTTGAAAATCTCAAAATTGGTGTCATTATTGAGGATAAAGATTTGCCAGTTCAACCCCCAATAAAAAGAATATTAAAGGAATGTTCTGAAAAACTATCTTCTGCTGGTCATTCAGTGGAGATGATATCTTCATTCCCATCCTTTGATAAAGGTTGGGAACTAGCCTGGAGATCGTTTCAAACAGATGACAATTCCACCTCATGGGATTGGCTAACAAAAACCAACGAGAGAATAATTGATTCATTGTTGACTCCAGGTTTGGATGTCTATGGAAAAGGTCCAAAATCAGTGGATGAGGTTATTAGGCTGAGAACGGAAATCACAGACGTTTCACACCAGTGGCTGAAGTTGTTTCAGAAATACGACGTCATTATAGCCCCAGGTTCACCAAGCACTGCACCACCACACGACAAATACGGGATTGCTCCCTACACAGCCATGTGGAATGTTGTCGACTTTCCTGCTTGTATAATTCCATACGGAGAAGTTGATACAAACATTGACGTTCCCGATGACAATGTTCAGTACAATGCCAAGCTGGAGAACCTGTTTGCTCGTTATGATGAGGGATCCAAGTATTTGAATGGTCCCGGCCATGTTCAAATCATTGCTCCCCAATTTGAAGATGAGAAGCTTATTGCTTGTTGTAAAGTGATTGATGCAGCCTTGAAAAACTAGCCTGTTAACTTGATGTGAATTTCCAATATAGCAGCTTGTATGAATTTCAAAAAGATATCTTTTTCTTTTCCAAATCTAATAGTTTACTGTTTATAGATCTTTCGAAATCTTTTATAGTCTTGAGTTGAATTTTGAGTGCATCAACAATTGTTTGGTTATTTCTTTTCACACCGAAATTTAGTTTTTTTTCCAGATAATATTTATGTGTCCTTAGTTCAGATAAGATTTCATTCAATGATTGCTCCGACAACCTGTCAGCGTCCTTGTTTTCAGCCACATACTTTCTTTTTTCTTCTGTGATTATTCGTAACGCAGAAATTTTGACCACCTCCTTGATATATTCCAAATGAATCAGGAAATCCTTGCTTTTGGAATCCAATATGTATCTAGCCAAATAGTTGTAAATTTCAGGATTGGTATATGTGTTTATCTTTTCAAATCTTTTATTTTGGCGCAAATCTTTGAACAATTCTGTACAAATGTTGGTTTTGATGACTCTACGTAATCGGAACATTTCCGATGCTTTGTATAGGGGATGAACTTCATAAAGTATCCAAGAAATCACAAGATTTAAAACGTCATGACCCAAAAAGATGTTTCTACATTTTACTTTCATATTTTTATCGGAGTCAATGTCAATGTCATCGGATACGGGTATGTCTTTCAAAATATCAGCATGATAAAAAATCATAGTTTTCATTGTCTTTCTGCAATTGGCAAAATTTGAATACTCTTTGTAATGAATGATCTGTAAAAACAGAGCTCCGAAATAACCCTCCATTAACTGTGCATAGATTCTGTTTGGAGTGGATTTATGTAATTCCGATTTAATTTGCAAACCTTTTATCAAATCCAACCTTTCCGACCATCTGAACAGGTTTTTATTGCACAGAATCTCTTTCCTGGTCTCTTTGATGTTAATGGATGGTATTTTCGTGACGCAAGTGTATGAAAATAGAAAGTTCAAAAAAGCATTTCCCAAAAACACCAATCGTTCGTTGTTTTTGCCAACATTGGAATCCACAGATTTGTGGACAAAAACCAAATGTTTGAGTTTTGCTATTAAGATGTCAGGCAAACACAATCCGTTTCTCAATAGCATGTCTTCAACACGCAGGCATACAACACATAAGAACAATCAACCATACAAGAGAAAGCATCAATTGTGTGTGCACGTTTCGCTACCTAGGAGAGCAAGAGAAGAGGTTTTTCATATAAAGAAACAGTTATTTATGAATGGAAAATAGAGAAATAATGGAAATATGAATAAGTTAAAATAGCCATCAAACAACAGAGGCCAAGGAATCAAACAGAACACTAATGGATTCTCCAAAATGGTCTCTTCTGATACATTCGGCGAAAATCTTTGATACATCGATGACTGTTAGTTTCTTACATTTTTTGATATCCTCTTCAGAAATAGGATATGTATTAGTGACAATAATACCATTGATATAAGGACAGTCATTAAGTTTCTCAAGACAATCACTACTGAACACACCATGGGTAGCAACAATGTAACAACTTTCGGCACCACAGTTCATTCTCAAATGTTCAGCAGCGGCAATGAAGGCGGTATGCTTATCAATCATGTCATCCACAATGATGGCAGGACGGTTTTGGACATTACCCACCAAGGTGATCAATTTTTCTTCAGCAATGAATTCTGGTTCATCTTCGTCATCGGAATTGTTGTTCTCGAAGTTCAGCTCGGATTCCTTGTGACTCAGGGCTGGTTTCAAAGACACAGAAGATATTTTGGACGCAACCAAAGCAGCAGCAGCATCACCATCATCCAACACATGACCTTTGACAATTCTGGCAGTTTGAATATCCGCAGCGGAAATGTTATCATCTTGCGACTTGTTGGCTTTAGGCGTCTTTTTATGTTTCATACCATTGAAATCATCATGTGTTCTTCTTCTGTCAGTGTGAATCATGGCGAAGTTGATTTTCAGTTTATCAGCTAGTGCCGTGACTCTTTTAGTTCCACCAGGATTCTTCGAAACAACGACGGCTTCGGAATAGTTAGGAATATTCTCTTTGATCCATTTGGCTAAAGTAGGTCCTGCATACAAGTTATCAACAGGCTTGGAAAAAAAGCCTTGCATTTGCGAAGCATGCAAATCCATCGAAACAACATGATCTGCACCAGCCATCACCAAGAGGTTGGCCAACATTCTGGCGGTGATGGCACCTCTGTGTTTCTTCATTTTGGATTGTTTGGAGTATGGGAACTGTGGAATCACAGCAGTGATTTTGGACGCCGAACCACCTTTACAAGCGGAAATCAGAATCAACAATTCCATGATATGGTCATTGATATCTGGAGAGCCCGACTGGATGATGTACACATCTTCATCTCTGACAGAGACGCCAATCTGGACGGATGTTTCTCCGTTGGCAAACTTTTTCAATGTGGCGGCGGCCGGTTCAATACCCAAGTTCTGACACACCAGATTTCCAAGCTGTGGATGCGAATTACCCACAAAAACCTTACACTTTCTCATTTCGGCGTGGTTATTGTACAACTTGTTGCTGTATTATTCCAATTGTTTGTAAAAGAACGGCACGTGCAGTTCAAGCTACTATTTTTTTTTTTCAATTCAACCAATTGCACCAAATCCTTATTCGGAGGAGGTTTCAACCTATATCTGTTAAAGGGTATGTGTGAGCGATACAGCTAAAGAAGGAACAAAATACTAGCCAGGTCTGAAAATCCTCTCCGGTGAGTAAAAAATGCATTCATGAATGAAAATATCTGGCAGAATTTTTAAACGTCGATCGACGTAGCACTAGTATATGACAAGACAAGCCGATCGACCAGTTTTGTGGCGGTGGCTCGAGACCCTGAGTCTTCTCTGCTGCGCCACTCTGGAAACGATGATTTGATTCTCAAGTTTCTGCTCCCAGAGAAGTTGGTGTTAATTCATGGTTGAAGAGACAGTTTCGATCATAGAAGGGAAATGCTGAAAAATTTTAAATGGTTGCTACTAATTATGTTGTATCTAAAAACTAATTTTTAAGGTTTTGAAAACTGTTTGTGAAATGTTCCATTCAAACATAGCTGAATCAATTGTAACATGAATTATTTTGTCCTCAAACCGGCAATAAACATTATTCGATGGGAGTTATCGTATCGAGTTTGTATCTTGAATTCTGTAGCATACTATCTCTATATTGGAGGACATTTCCCCTGTTTAGACATATTTCTTATAGACATTTCTTTGGAAAACGGACTCCAGGAGACAATAAACACACTCAATAGTCTCAAAAGACCCATGTATGTTATAATATGTGCGGAAACACCACACAATCAACCGCCACAAGAAGAATTATTCCAGGTAAATATGTTACTTTTCCAAGTTGGATAAGTCGTATGAATGATGAGCCACAGCTTATCAGTAGCATATCCGACACAATCAATACCTTGTCGATAGCAATTGTTGGTGTAACTTTGAAATTGCTTTTTGTCTTGGCACAAAAAAAAGAAATATTTTTTGTTTTATTAAACTTCACCGATTAGAATTAAGTTTGTTCTCTCGTTTATTTCTAAATGTCCGACGCTTTGCAACGGCCATGGCAGGTATCCACTTTTTCCGCTAGTCTATTTTCCCGGCGCGGCATTAGTTGCTACAGAGATCAACCGCCATCGAACCCTCTGCAATGGTGGCTTTTCTGTAAAGTAGGGTAGAACATGTCCAAACAGCCAGAAATGGGCTTGTTGTGACTCACATGGTGAGAGAAGATTAAACAGAGTAGACTGACAGTTGTCTGAACCCTGATGTCGTGTGCTTATAATCGACCGGTCTTGATTGGCGGCACGTATCGACACGTGACATAATGAGAGACCGTAGAATGAGACCCGATTTCCCAATTAGGCTTATCTGTCGATGATGAACTTCCTAGCGACCATGTGTCACCACAAGCAAAAGTTTTTGGCCTGAAAGTTTCTTTTGGAAAAGAGAGGTTTGTTTTTTACAAGAGCTTGTTGCCAGAACAGTCAATGTCCCACCAATTCAACTACACAACTTCGCAGAGAAGGGCGTCGGCATCGATAGTCGGGTCTCTCGGTAGAGCGGGCTTGTTCATTCCCCAAGACTTCATCAAGTACGGCAAAGCAGAAATCAATAACGTGCTGGACACCATGGACGACAATGCAGATGAAGAAGCACAGGATGCAGAAGAGGAGAGCATTGGAATCCCTGTGGGTGTGACGTATAAAAACCTGGACAGAAAACAGTCGTTACAAATCTTGTCGGATGAAGCAGCATTGCTCAAGGCTAACGGTATTATAGCCAAGACTTCCCGTAACCCATCCATCCATTCGTCTGCAAACTATGGAGCCATACCATCCTTTGCAAACGAAGTAGAACAAGAGGAAGCCATTATCGAATCATGGAATGAAGCTATTGAAGGCGGTAAAATTAAGACCACAATTGGATTTGAGTTGAAAACTTTGATTGGATCTTCGATTCCTTTAGTTTTGACCTTTCTGCTTCAAAATTCACTGTCTGTGTGTTCCATTTTTGCCGTTGGACACATTTCAAGTGAAGCATTAGCCGGTATCACACTCGGAGCAATGACATCCAACATTACCGCAATAGCAACGATTTGTGGTTTAGCATCGTCCCTAGACACTTTCTTGCCGCAAGCGTATGGTGCCAAGAAGTTCCATTTAGTGGGTCTGATCTTCCAAAGATGTACGATTCTGATCTTCACCATCATGTTTTTTGTTTGTACGTCGTGGTGGATTTGGTCAGAACATCTACTGCTCAAGTTTCTACCTGATGAAAAGTCGGCGATGTATGCTGCCCAATACTTAAAGGTCACATCCTTTGGAATGCCAGGGTATATTTTGTTCGAAACCGGTAAGAGATTTCTGCAATCTCAAGGAATATTTGATGCCTCTACATATGTGTTGTTCTTCTGTGCACCTTTAAACGCTCTTATGAACTATCTGTTTGTTTGGGTTTTCAATTTTGGATTCATTGGTGCTCCAATAGCAGTCTCGATCAATTACACGCTGATGGCATTGGGGTTGTTTTTCTATACAGTGACCACCAAGAATAAAATCAACCCTATGAAATGCTGGAAAGGGCTGCAATTCCAAAAGGCGTCTAGAAATTGGGGTGAGTTGATCAAACTATCGATTCCTAACCTAATCATGATCATGTCTGAGTTCCTATCGTTTGAAATCTTGACCCTTCTTGCATCGTACTTGGGTACTGTTCCTTTGGCTTCACAAAGTATCATTGCAACTATGGCTTCACTCACCTACCAAGTTCCATACGGTGTTTCCATTGCAGCATCGACCAGAATTGCCAACTTCTTGGGTGCCCAATTGGGTAGCAGTGCTTTCGTTGTCTGTAAAGCGACAATTTTGTTCACCGTTGCTATAGCCCTCTTTAATTCGTCGTTTCTATTCTTTGGCAGAACCTTTATCGCCAATGCATTCTCTAACGATGAGGCGGTTGTTGAATTATCACAGAAAGTTTTCCCTCTTATTGCCATCATGCAAATATTCGATGCCTTGAATACCACCAGTGCTGGTTGTCTTCGTGGCCAAGGATTGCAAGAAATTGGAGGTTACGTGAATTTCTTCTCATACTATATTCTTGGGTTGCCATTAGGTTATTACCTGGGATTCTACTATCCATCGGCAGAGGATAGCTTAGGATTGCCTGGTTTGTGGTTCGGTGCCACCTTGGCCTTGATGATCATTGGTAGTGTTCAATCATATTTCTCTTTGAATGCTGATTTTGACAAACTTGTGCAGGATGCCATTGCTCGTAGTAATTCCGATTAAAACTGTCTTTTTTGTTGTGTCTTGACTTCTGTTTTGTAGCATATCCATTTTATAATAATGTCTATATAGAACTACATATATTTATTGTTCCAAATCATTTAGAAGTGCTTCCAGTTGTTTTTTCTTATTTATCAATTGCACAATGAGTTTGACATTTTCTGCCGTGTTTTGCTGACTGGAACGTAAACTCAAAGGTATAAATCCTCCATGTATGAGTTTCAAAGGGTCTACAAGTTGTATTTGATCAGTGTCGAATTCTTCTGTGGGTTCCTTTTGTTTTTGACGCTCTCTCTTCACCACTTGTATATTTGTGTCTTTGTTTTCATTTTCCGAATTGATCTCGACGTTAAGTTGTGCCAAACGTTTATTTTCTATTAAGTTTAGTCGGATCTCATCACGTTCTGTGCCTTTGAACGAAATCAATCCTTTTACAACCGCTAGAGAAGCGGTATTCAGGTTCTCTATTAGTTTATTATACAGTGTAAAATATTCATTATACGTTGTTGCAATCTGATTTTGCGACATGGTTTGCGCACTACTCAAAATGCTAGAAAACACGTAATGTTTAAAGATGACCAATACACCGACATCATAGATAACCAAGCTGTATGGACACCTATCGCTAAATGTGTCTTCGCTACCAAAGAAAAAATACAATAAACTAATAAATTATAGGAAAAAAAAACAAATTGGCATGTTTTATTTGATTTTCCACACCTGCACAGAGTTGGCTCATTTTTTTTTTTTTTTTTTTTTGACGACCCTCGGCTAATTGTCCCCGCAAAGTCTGCAAACAATTTACAAAACAAGAAAAATGAGATTTTTGCGATATATAATATATTTTGGAATTTGAGGAGCGACACTAGTGTTGAGATGGCACAGAATGAAGTCAAATTTCAGATCTCCGATCTCAGGTCTCAGATCTCCAGGCTCAGATTTCGCAATAGAGCGGTTTTAATTCGTGCGCTGCCGAGCAAAAGTTTCGAAATTTCAGCTCATAGCAAAGAATAAAAATTAAACTTGGGCAAGCTAGTCGTTTTTAGGTTGTTTTAGGCTCGGCTCAATTTGAGCACTAGAACGGGCTAAAATTAGGGGTGTGTGTATGCAAGCAACTAAGTGAAGAAGGTTTTAAGGTTAAAGAACAACCTATGAGAAAAAGAAACTCCAAATCAGGTCGTTTGGGTGAAGTGAAAGAAACTTAAATGTAAAACGTAGATCCTATAAAGCTTATAAAAAATTGAAAGAAAAATGGTATCAAAGGTAATATCAAAGATATTTTTCATGCCCGTCAAATGTTCAACTGGAAGAAATTGGAATCCGGCGTTGCAATAGGACTTTTCTTCAAGTCCATATGTAGTTTCGGAATACTGATGCAGAATTTGTCGTTGCCCTTGGCTTCGATGTCGAGAGACAACGAAGATTTGGATGTAGCGTAATACACGTCCTCCAGATTGCTTGAAAATCTGAATCTTTTGGACAGCAGTTCGTTGTTGAGCAAGATGTCGTCCTCGTCGTCGGACGCCAGTTCGTAGTCGTCCAAGCTTTTGGTCATGATGGATGAAGCATCGTTGATGGTGTCACGGTTTTCGAACGAGAAAATCGACGATCCAGACCCGTTGTCTTCCACAGGAGAGTCGGGTATGTACACAGTGCGGTACGAAGACACCGCCGTCACGGATCCCGACGTCGTGGATAACCTGCACTCCGATTGTCTGTACAATGGGGTCAACGCCGTTAGCGTACCGGTGGAGCTGGAAAGAGGATGGTCGGCACACCGTTGAGCAACATCCGCCTGCCTCTCTCCGTCTCTCTTTCCACCCGTCTTCTGTGTCCGAAATATTTTAGAAAGTTTGCTTGCTGCAACCCTGTTATCTAACCACACCGACATCCTGTTGTTTAGCGTGTGTGCATTCAAGCCCGTCGCTATAAGAAATCGGGCAGCATAGCTCGCTTTTATACTAGCTCACGAAAATCAGTCAATGGTGCTATTATTTTAGCCCCTGTGGTAGCGCAAGCTAAAAATTGCCACGGCCATTGTCATTGCCATGGAATTTCACTCAACGCGGCCATAATTGTTTGCTAAGGCAACGCTATTGTCTATAAAAATCTAAAAACACAAAAAAGAAGACGGTGCATAATATGTCGGGCAGGTATCAAAAGAGATCAAAAGAAGACGTTGGTGCGTTTCAAATAATGGTGGCGTAGAACAAAGACCACGAGTCCCATCACCATCAACATCATCCCCATGGTATAAAAAGTTGAGGCGGAGCAAATTGTTCCAGCCAGCGAATTGGTAGCACAATTGTTGTTGTAATCTATGGAGTACATCATGTTGAGAATCATGTTTCCAATGATGCTGCTGCTGGAACAAAAGCCCCAGGTAGTTCCCAGAATCTCAATGCCGTAGATACTGGCGAGGATGGCAGGAAAGAGGGTGAAAACACTCGAGTTCAAAACTGAGTTGATGATGACAATCAGCTTGAATTCAATGGTCTCGACAGGAACCATTGACAGATACAGATCGATGGTACCGCAAAGAATCACTACAACTGTGAATATGCTCAATCGGGAGATCTCGAACCGGGTGCAAAACCAATCTGTGCCCAACATGATGAAACATCTTGTCAGAGTGGACGTTATGGACAACAACTGCAGCTTATCGTCGAGTTCGTGGATGCGGCCCACATTTTTCAGTATGGAGCCCAGATTACTGATGAAAAACTCCGTGGCCCCAATCGACATCAGACAGATCACCAATAAGGGATACATCAAAGGATCAGCAAGAAATTTGTTCACTTTCTGTTTGTATGGAGAAACGCTGTGTGGCATGTTGGTGGATGACGATAGCATGGACAGTTCATCGTCCAGATTCAAAATTGAAGTGTTATCATCCATATAAAAGCTCCGTGGGCTTCCCAGAATACTTCCGGATTGATTATTGTGCAAGACCATGGCTGCACCACCCAACAATGGCGAAGTTTCAAAGTTTTGGAAACTGTCTTGATCATGGATACTAGTTTGAGTTTCCTCATAGTCAAATTCGAAATACTCCGTATAATCCGTTAGCGTACACCCCAAGAACGATATGATGGTCGTCACCATCAACAACACAAGGAAGAAATAAAGAATCGAAATGAAATTCTGCTTGATCGCCTGTACATCGTCATCTGCTGGTTGGTAGAATTTGGCCAATATCTGGATCTCCAAATAAGAGGAAAATGCCACCATCATATTGGGCGTTGAAATAGCCAATGTTCTGTAATACTTTCCTAGAGATTTGGCACTGTTCAACAGACAGCTGAACAAGAACGAGATGTGCGAGCATCCCAGGATGAAGAAACTCAAATAGATGAACTCTTTACTGAGTTCCTTTTGCACTGTGATGATAATCAGATTGAAACCAATGAAATACCCACAGAATGCCATGATCGACAATATCCAAATTCCCTTTGCATCAGCAATATACCCACTCAACGGCGTGAACAGATTCAACCCCAGCACCTGGAAAATGATGGTGTTGTTCAGTGTTGCTTGTTTATACCCCATCACCCGCTGAAGGGGCTCTGCAAATATTGCAAACAATGTCAGAATACCCAATGAAATACATGCCAATACTGACAATAGAAATGCTATTACATACAGCTGGAACGGCCCGTGTTTCTTATAAACTTTCTTGAACGCCTGCTTGAACAACATTTTCCAAACAATCCTTTGCAAAAACACAGCCACCCAATTTTTGTCCAAGCCTAAAGCAATCCTCCCACTAAAGATATTCCCTTGAAAAGTCTTCACTTCTTTTATAACTGGCAACCTCTCCCAGCACGCCAAATCCGGCCCACCGATCAATATCTTATCTGCGAAACTTCTCTATTCGGGGAGCCGAGTTTTTTTGTCGGGGGCGTCGATCGTCCGGTGGTTTCAGAGGAAGGACCTTGCTTTTCACGGGTTTCATGGGTTTTATCACATATGAGAGAGTTAGAATGATTATGAATGATGGAAATTGATATGACTCTTTTCAATTTGATTTGGAGAAAAATATTGAGAGATTTATTGCTTTTTCTTTCCTTTCCTCTTCAACGGATGGACAAGTTAGACACTCTAATCACGCACACTTCGTTATAACCAGCATGGTGATCCATAAAGAATATTTTGTAGATGGTAAAGTTCCACTCAATCATACAGGATGTTGAAATTGGTGAAATTTGGGAAATGTGTGACAATCAAAAAAAATACTGAATGATATTCAAGTTAGAGGTTGCTACGTTCAATGCAACGGATGACTTTTTTCTTTACGGAATTTTTTTTCGTAACCTTGTATTGTCACAACTGAATATGAAAATGCAACAATCAGGTTTTATCAATTGTAACCAATCCACTTTGATGAGTCTATCAATAGTGCATGATTTGTACGAATGAAGGAGTGGAGGGAAAGGTTTGATGGGAAGCCTAAAATCCATTGCTATTGCTGCGCTTCGCGTAGCATCTCCAAGTGGTGTTTGTACAGAAAACTTGCCCAACTGAAAATTGCAGGAAATGTACGGTTTTCATGCTTTTTTTCTGGATTCTAATGTTCAAATTAATCTCTAATAATAGATGAAAAATAGTCATTGGAAAATTGAATATTATTGATTGTTGATCTTGAACGGTTTTGGGATGAAGAAGGAATAAACGTATTTGGGGTTTACAGCAAGAAGTTGGCATTTCATGAAGGCTCAAATGGCTTTTCTACACCCATGTCTCAATATACAATTGTGACAATGCACAAATGACTTAGAATGGTGGTTTTTGCATTTATTTCATTTTTGAGAACTTGATTTGATGTGTTTAGTGTGCCGAAGAGCAGTTCTTCTATTGTTGGAGAAATTTGAACATCGGACCTATTTATATGTGAAACCATCTAAGTGAAGAGAGACTTGTAATTACAATGGATATCTTCAATCTTAATTTAAAAACCAGTCACAAATTGTTTTATGTTTGAGAATAAGGAATCAAATCTTTGAGACGAATGTCTGCAACATATCCAGTCATCATCTAAACACATGCTTCCTCAATACACACCAACAGGGTATTACCGAATAAAATATCTAATCTTACAGGGGGAAATCTCCACGGAATCAGTAGTATTCCAAAGCACATTTGCCAAGATATGACATATCTCAATGTCTTTCCAACCAAAAGTACACACCATTTACACCCTTCAACATTGCGACTTGCACCACTACAATTTATAACTCATCACATTCATTGCCTTTTCCCAATACAGTGATACTTTATCTCACTTCAACTTGACGATATCGACCTTTTTTCTCTGATACTTTCTCCATAGTCGCCCACCATATTGAAACAACTCCGAGATCTCTGCTCCCATAGAAGACTTCCCAGGAGAACCATTTTTTTTCCTGGGAAAATCGCCAAGTGTTGCAGCTCCTACCGCAACGGTTTTGTGCAGCGGCAAGCGCGCGGACCTGAAAAATTGATATCAGAACGGGCTGCGTAGAATTGATATCCGGTAGTTTTGGCGTTTGTTTTCTGGCTCTCTGGGCGATAATGGGTTATAGACGAAGAAAGCAAGGTCAAGGAACAACTTCAGGAGAAGATGGTGGCGGCGTCAAGGGCCCGTCATCGGCTTTGACTTCATTTTTGAAGGAACAAGGTATTTCTGCAGAGGAGATCCGACTCCGATACGAAAGACAGCAGAAAGTGGAGAGTGGCGAAATCATACCCGAGGAAGAGGAGGCCCAACAACAAGAACCTGAAATGGATGGTGTGGATACAGAGGATCTGAAAATTGATATTGGAGGTGATATAGACTCGGATGAAGAGGAAATTGGAGCAACCTCTGGTGGAAATAAAAGGGCTAAAACAGTTGTCGATTCCGGTAACTACTGTGTTAATTGCGACGAACTGTTTGAAATAACAGCTTTTTCGAAAAAAGTTGAAAAATATGGAAAAATTGGATATCTATGTAGCTCCTGTTCGAAAATTCAAATGAGAACCGACAGATTGGCCAAGAAGATGGAAATTGAAGCTAGAAAAAGAAAAAGAAAAATAGCCACCGCTCTACTCGATAAGAAACAATTCAAACTACCATCATTACAGGATTTCTGTATTGATGTGATAACAGAAAACATCGAGACTGTAGACTGGCTTGGCGAAATTGGTAGCCACAATAAAAACAAAATATGTAGGATTTTATCCAAAAATAGATCACTGAACAATAAAACTGTCAACCTGTTTCTGGATAGTCAGACAAAATATTTGGAATTATGGGATTGTTCCAAAATCGACAAGAACTCAATGAATAAATTGGCAGCTTACTGTCCCCAACTTGAACAGTTAACATTAAATATGTGCGGACAATTTCATAATGATAACTTGAATTATTTTTCCACCCAGTTGACCAATTTGACTTCCCTGACTTTAAATGGTCCATTTTTGATTAACGATGATACTTGGCAAGCGTTTTTTCAAAGCAAGGTTGGTCAAAACTTACAACACTTTCATTTGACAAATACGCATAGGTTTTCAAATGATTCATTGGTTTCTCTTTTGGAAAACTGCGGTAAGAACCTGAAATCGTTGACTTTGAACAGATTAGACGGTCTAAACAGCAAACCCGTTTATGATTTGATGCCACATTTTTTAACATCGTTGTCGTTTTTGGAGATATCACAACCTCATCACGAGAACTTGATTGATGACGATTTGATTATCAACTTATTAGCCTTAAATGGTGAAACTTTGGAACATCTTTCTCTAGATAGATGTTCTGGACTGACGAACAAGTTTTTGATTGATGGTCTAAAGCCTTTTGGATTGAACTTAACAACTTTGTCCTTGAAGGATCTAGATCAAATCGATGATTCCGGTATTGAAGAATTGTTTGATAATTGGGATATCAATTTAGGGTTAACAGAAGTTGATATTTCGAGATGTATCGATGTTGGTGACAACGGTGTTTACAAGATGTTGCAACACTCACATAAAACTTTAACCAAACTTAACCTCAACAGTGTCCAAAAGTTGTCCAAAACCCTATTTTCCCAACTGTCAAGGAATTTGAAACTCCCATTTCTATCATCTTTGGATCTTGGGTTTGTCAGAGCAGTAGATGATTCGGTGCTTGCCATTCTCTCCAGAATATGCCCGCTTTTGACTATTTTGGAGGTTTACGGTAACAATCGATGCACCGAAAAGGCCCTTGTTAGAAGTGATATGACTGTCATAGGTAGACAATCCGATAGTATATGATTAATTTACAATTTATAAGTGTTTACATATCGTTTTATATTTTCGTTGGGTGTTTGATTAAGTTTCAGATTCATGGATGTATCTTGAAGTTGAGTTTGCTTTTTGCACATTGCGGAATTTGGGTAATTTGAAAACGGACTCATCATTGGCACTATTATCCACTTGATCAACATTGCTGATCTTCGAAAAGGTTTTTCTTTGATAATGTATTGGGTTGATTAAAGTTGGGAAACCATCCGCACTGATTGAGGCATGTCCATTCTCTCTATACAAACGCCTATCAACCGTTTCTTCATTTTCATCAAATGCCAATCTCGTTTTCAAATAATGTTTCATGAAAGTAGATGATTCAATATCGGTTTCCAGGATATTTTTGATCAACACATGCTGATTGTTTTTCAATTCAGCCGTGGTGAAGTTTTTGAACGCAACTTCGTTCATTTGTTTGATCAAGAATTCAATATCCTGTGGATTCAAGGTGGAAACTGTCGCCGCCTGACTTACTATTATTAACAACGCTCTTCTGTTTCGTTGCGACTTTTCAAACTTGAAAAAGGCGAACCAATATGGTTTACTGCTTTTCACTGCAGCACTGTATAGATATTTCAAAAATGTATCTCTTGCAGCTTTGACATCTTTTTCAACCATCCATTGTCTGTATGCAACACTGACCACCAATTGTCCAACCGTCCAAACGTTCAATAATGGGTATAGTTTTATCAAGTCAATATTTGTCAGCTCTGTAGATTGTGGAGACTGAGTTGATTTGATTTTTTTTGAAACATGCGGAATGCTTATATTTTCAGCAATGAATTTATCAACGGTGGCAAGAATCTGTTGATATAAAGTGTTGTTGTCGTTGGAGTCGGCGTGAGAAATGACAAATTGCAGGTATCGAGACACGATTTCTGAATCGCATTGGTTTTGTTTCAACAATTCAAGAAATACGTTTTTGCCCAACGCCGAGCCTTCTGGGGTAGCAACTTTCAGCTCCAAATATTTAACATACATATATCGAATGTGTTTGCAATTGGAAGAAAGAAACTTGTTACATGCTTTTTCAAAAATTGGCTGTATGGTTTTTTGGTCGATATTGTGTTGAATTAAGAATCTCAGATATTGAATCCAGACATTTTCCATTTTGCACGCAGGAATTAAAAACCGTTCAAATAAAGAAATCACGGTATCTATGTTATTACTGGCCTTTTCCTCCTGTGCTATATAATCGGTCCACATTTGAACTTCTTCCGAAGTTAACGAATGAAAATCAAAAGTTTGTTTGATTTCGTTTTCAAATTTCCATTTTTGCTGTGATAGAGTTCCTATGTTTTCAATGATGGGAGTGAAATAAGAATCAATCAAATGGGCAGAATTCTCGTCGATGTAGTTGTCAAGCTGGTTGGAGTCCAAATTGGGTTCAAGATTCATGACAAACTCTTCCAATACCTTTCTGGGTATTAAATCCAACACGTGGAAATTATGGCACACTTTGAAGAATAGTTCTGTATATTTTGCATACTGATACATTGGAATTTGGACCGCCTTCAACAGAACCTGGACGTAGCAGTTGGAGTTTTCTCCGTGTTTACGTTTAATCCATGCCAAATAAAGGTCCCAGAAAGAGTCCGCCAAATAGTGGAACCCCACTGTTTTTGCGCAGTCTTGAAAGGTTTTCTCTATATTGTTATTCTCTGTGTCATTGCTCATACATTCACGGATGTAATCAAGCCACAATTGTAAGGAATACGGGAAGGCCTTGACGGATTTTTGCAATATTAACAGCATTCCGTTTTTTCCATCCAACTTGTCCACAATTCGAACATACAACAGCCAATTCTTCTCCATGTATGGAAACTGGTCCACCAGACGGTCCATATCTTTATAGATCAGCTGTTTCAGCTCGGGTTTTGTTTTCAGAAGCGTCTGGTGGTTTTTCACCAGATTCTCGTGATGTCCCGCTAGCTCTGTCCACGCCTTTTCATCGTCCGCATCTTGCTGCAAATCCTTGTGCAGTTTTTCCCACTGGGGAAAGTTCTTGATCAGTGTATGTCCCGACATCGACACTGTCTTCTGCTGCGAAACCGCCTGTTTCCACCAATCCTGTCTGATGTATTTTTGGCCGGTAAGTGCATATACCGATGCCTCAGAAATGAAATTTTACTCCTCGAGACATGTCGAGCGTGTGAAAAACCAATCTCGGTGGCAAAGAAGCTTGTTGGTGTGTGTGTCTTTCCTTCTCTCTTTCTTTCGTTCTTTCTTGCTTTCTTGACTCATACCAAATAAAAGCATAGTGATAGGATGCAGGTGACTTTGAAAGATTTCAAGAAGGAGAGAATCCCCATCACTGTGGAGGAAGGCGACAGTGTTGTTTCTGCCAAGGAGAAGCTTGCTTCCATCAAGAGCTGTGATGTGGAGCAGATCAAGTTTGTGTATTCTGGAAAAGTGTTGCAAAACGACAAGACTTTTGGCGACTTCAAGGTCAAGGATGGCGATCAGATCATTTTCATGATTGCCAAGGCGAAAAAGGCGTCTCCAGCAGCGGAACCGGCTGCTAAACCAGCGTCATCCACCGCCGCCGAGTCTGCCAACACAGCTTCGTCCGCCGCTGCCGTCAGTAATACCGCCACGGACGCAGAATCCGCCACCAATGCAACGTCTGTGAGTGAGCCCCAAGGCGAATTCAGCGCCTCCACATTTGCACAGGGTTCTGTCAGAGAAACCGCCATCCAAAATATCATGGCGATGGGTTTTGAAAGACCACTGGTGGAAAGAGCTCTTCGTGCAGCCTTCAACAACCCCGACAGAGCGGTCGAATACTTATTGTCTGGTATTCCGCTCGAAGAAGAACATCAACAACAACCACCACAACAGCAACAACCAGAAGACGTCCCAGTGATTGATGAATCCAATACCACCGGTGCTCCAGAACCAGAAGGCGAATCCACCACTCTGGCAGAACAACCAACCAACGAGTCTGGAGACCTGTTTGAACAGGCCGCCAGAGTATCAGGCGCCAACGACGATTTGGCCAATGTTGGCGGAGGAGACATGATGGCGCAAATCAGAGAAATCCTACAAACACAGCCTGAAATGGCAGAGGTTGTCCTACAGCAGATCGCCGCCAGTAATCCGCAAATCGCCCAAATCATACAAAGTAACCCAGAAGCCTTCTTGAGATATTTGAGTGAAGGAGACAACACGGCGCTGGCTGAGGCCTTGGGAGTTCCTGCCGAATACATCAATGCTGAAGAAAACGCCGAGGGCCTGGAAGATGCTGAAGACGGTAGTGTACAGATCCCAGTGACAGCGGAAGAAAACGACGCTATCAACAGATTGTGTGAATTGGGCTTTGACAGAAACCTGGTGGTCCAGATCTATTTTGCTTGTGACAAAAATGAAGAAATGGCTGCCAACATCTTGTTCAATGATCATGCCTAAACTACACAGGTGTTGTACATTATCTTTACTAAATTATGTTTAATTTTTTAACTTTTTTTTAGATTATAGACTAACAAAATGCAATCTGGAGTGTTTCAATCAAGACTGCACCGAAAAAAGAAAAGACAATGGGATTTTTTCATGAAAACAGCTGTTTGAAGTCGGTAATGACTTTGTACTGGTTTCTGTCTTGAACGGATAATGGATAGTTTCCAGGCTTTTCCACTATGAAACTGGACATTCCCGATTTCAAAGCAGCTTCCACTTCCAGAGGATTGTCACTCAGAAAAAGACATTTGCGTTTTTCTTGTTCTTGGTCTTCTGTGATACCTATTTGTGTCAGAATCTTGGTGTAGCTATCTACGCTGGTTTTTTTACCAATATTGACTGTATCAAAATAATGGGAGATGAGGCCAGTCAGATCTGAACAAGCAATCTTGCCATCTTCATCGACAGTTTTCACATTTTGAAACAGAAGCTGTTGTGCTTTGACACTTCCACTGCTGTAGATGGAGATTCCACCGTCACAGATAACGGAAAACAGTTTCATGGCTTCAACGGCATCTGCAAATAACGGAGCCATGATTTCTCCTGTAGTATAGCCATGTTCCCAAATAAAACCCTGCAATTGTTTCAACACAGGGTCCTTGATATCGTTCTTGACCAGGTCCACAATATGGCTGACCAATACATCTCTTGACTGGTAGATTTCCGGCCCAAATTGGCTCAAAATCCGTTCTATTTCATCATTGTCGTTCTTTGATGGATCCAGCGGAAACTTATACTTTTCCAGATACCCTGGCAGTTCATTCAAAAAGTACGGAAACAGTTGGTCCTTGACAAAAGAAATCGGACACACCGTCCCCTCTATGTCTAGCACAATGTATTTATATTCACAAGTGGTGTTCATTGTGTGAAAAGAACGGTTTTGGTGGGGAGAAACACCATCTCGTGGACTTTGGGTTGATAAGATGTGTTTGCAATTACGCACGTGAGAATGAAAAATTACATCATGAATGGATCTTTTTCAAAGCTTCAGCTACTTTTCATTGGAATCACCACCACAGAGGGCAGAAAATACCCTTACATGGTATAAATAGCAGCAGATGAAGGAGGAAACGTACTTAGTGAGGAATGGTGGTTCTGTGGATGGAGAAAACACATCTGCAGCGGGTGACAAGACTGTGGAAGAAGTAGAGGTGGTTCTGGAGTTGTCAGACGACATAAACAGAAGCCAACATGGCAAAGACCGGGAAACTCACAACGACCGTTTTCCTGATATCCAAAAGGAAAACCTGTCCAAATATCCAGTATTCAAATGCAGACGATGCAAGAAGGACTTTGCACAAATGACCAAAGACAGCTACAAGAACTGCTCTTGTTGCAGAGAGTCCCAGCGACTGCGATCACAGCAATGGAAAAAACGTATAAAAAACAAGGTGGGTTCTTGCACAAGATGTGGAGTGGTTCTAGGAGAAGAAAATGGAAACTTCTCCCTGTGTGAAAAGTGTCGTCTTTCTCTGAAACGCCAGAAAGAGGTGCGATATAAAAAAGGAAAATGTGTCCACTGTTCCGGTCCTAATGATGAAGAACTGGTGTTTCGGGTGTGCAAACGATGTCGTGCCCAGGACCGAATACGAAGAGTCATGTGTGACAATCTTATTCCGTGTGAATTGTGCTCCAAAAAACATAACGGACCCGACAAAAAATGCCGTGCTTGTTTAAACAGTTTCAAACATGGGGTTCAAAGAGCAAGTCTGGAGAAGAAAGAACCAATTTCCACAGCAAGAACTAACCAATCTTCAGAATTGAAACCAGGTCTCTCTGTGAAACTACCGAAATTACTGAAAATGAACGATTCGTCATCATTCAACAAAAGACATGAACATATCAAAGACCCAATGCAAACTCCTCAACAAACCACTCAAAACGATGGTTCAAGAGTCGAAAGCTTTCAAAATTATACAACAGAAGAAGGCATCTCTGGATTTCAACCAAAAACCTCCTCACTTCTGGAACAAAAGGAAACAGCATCAAAAATCGCTGACAATGTTACCGAAGAAAAAATACCCGCTAGTAATGACTCTACTAGCAATAAAGAAGATAAACTTAATGACTCCTCTGAATTCAATGACACCAATCTCATTGATATGGCAACCGATTTTGATTTCGAGTCAAGGAACTTCTTCATCAGAGAAGAAGAAAATGACAATGAACAAAATATTCATTTGTACAATATGGAGATGAACAATGTAATGAACAGCAACGAAGAACAATCCTCAATCAATTACAATACCGAATTGAAGGATATTGGGCATGCAATGTTGCTTGCACAACAGTTTGAACCAAATCATGACCATTCTCAGCTAAACAGACAGCTAAAACAGTTGACCCAATTCACAACTAGTTCCAGAGCCGGTAATAATCAAAATACCGACGACGAGATTGATAGTGACTCTGTTTATGTGGATCTTAATGATGTTATAGAAATTAGTTATGGACTAGATGATATCAACAATCACCATACCGAGATACAGCATCCCCAACCTCAAATTGATGATGATAACGGGACCGAATCCATGTTCAAAGACCTGAAATCCGTACATGAGGATATTTTGAACAGAGATTCGTAGAGATTTAATACACAAATATATATATTTTTACTCTTTAGTGACTCAAACAGGTGAATCGTGTTGAAAATTCGATCTAAAAACATTTCTTTCCATTTCATCATTGACTGAATTGTGAATGACATCCATCTTTTCCTTAGGATTTGTGGTCATTTTTGACTCCAAACGTTTGTGATTTTCATTTGGTTCCAATTTTTGGTTGCTTTGGTTATCCGTGTTGAATATAACGTCTTCACTGGCAAACTTGAAATCAATGGCGTTTTTGTGAATTTGTTCTTTGGGTTTGGATTCCTGGTATTTGTTTTTGCTTTTGCTTTTGCTTTTGCTTTCGTTGTATCTGTATTTGATTTCATCCAGAATTTGTATTCTTGATTTTTTTTCTTCTTCCCAGAACTCTTTTTGATCTTGGTGTTGATACTGGTTTGGGAGGGAAATATGGTCGGTTTTGTAACCCATGTATTCCAGTATTACGTCTTCTTCTTCATCTTCACAATCAGTAGGATTTGCGGAAGAACAAATTGAGTACTCATCATCAACATAAGATTCGTGTGTCTCATTGGTATTATCATTTCCATCAACCAAACTCAAATCTTTGTCTGGAAACTGTGGTTGGAGGGCTTTTTGATCATCATTACAAACACAATTACAATTACAACCATTACTTGGTTTTGTTCTGTTTTTTTCCAGATATTCATTTTCATCCTCATTACAATATTTACCTTCATCAGCATCATCATCTGTCTCGGTCTCTTCCTCAGAGTCTTCCTCGTAGTTTTCCTCACCATCATTATTAGTTTCTGGATTCTCCTCTCCATCTTCTTCATTTGTTTCTGGTTCACAATCGCAGTGGCATTCACAAGTATTTGAATCGTTGTCAAAATCTTCTTCAATATCCTCTTCCTCATCATCTTCACCGAGAAACACATCTTTTGGTGGAACAATTGGTGGAAAATCGCCCGTTGGAATTGGAATGGGAATAGGAACAATTGGTTCAGGATAAGTTATTACTGGAGTAGTAAAATAAGGATCAGAATCATTTGTTGTTTCAAATACCCAAGTTTCATGTTCAGTCGGACTAATTATAGTTTCATTTTCAGTCTGAATAGTTGATGTTCTGCTTTGAGTCGGGATACTTGAAGAATTCAACCAATTTGTCTCAATTGTGGTGCTTGATGAAACGGGGTCTTTATGTCTATATTTTCTCCTTGTTAGAGTTGTATTAAACTGTGGGTTCTTGCCAAGATGTGGTAATCTTTCCATACACGCATTAAAATAATAGGTTCTAGCCTCCATATATTTGCCATATGGGGCCTGTTTTGCAAGACAACGAAGAATATCGTCTTTTTTATCACAAAGACATTGGTAGTTTCTATGGTATCCATCACAATCTATTGCATGTTTATTTACACAATGCAAAACTGCAACTGGAGGCATTTTGGCATCAACTCCATTGACACTAGAAAACAACACAATATAAAACAAAACCACAATGGATTTCGTAACAAACTTTCCCACAAACATGTGTCTGAATACTGCGATAGTTAAAGAAACGTCACTCAAACAAACGGACACACTTATCAACCAAAAAAAGAAAAGAAGGAAAAAAACAGCAATAAAAAAGAGTAGAATAACCATCAACACAATTCACAATTCACAATTCAAATGTGCTCCCTTTTCTCGCTAGACAAAATGTCCAGAACTGAAAAGAGGTGATTTTACCTGTACTAGCACCCTTTCAACTGACAAAACGTACATCAACAACACTCCCCAACCAAATAAAAGAATTTCCAGGCATCCAAGGGGGTGTCATTTTTGAATGAAAAACCTTTTATCTTTTGCTATTGGCCAAATTCCGCCTTGATTATCTGGAAAAATGGCAGCAAGAGGTCAAGATGTTGAGCTGAGCCGCGTTTTTCTCGGCTCGGCCACTATTGTTCTTCTTCGCGTAGCTTAACAATCTGTTTCTTTTCACTGGTTTAAAATGTGTAGGGTTCGGAAGAGAAGAACCAGAAAACCACCGCGGTGAAGGACCTGGGGGAATAACAGTAGGTGGTTTCGGTGTGGCTGGAGTTTTGAAGAGATTATTGTGAGAGAAAGATGGATTGGTTGAAAAATGGACCGGAGTTGGTGAAAAGACATGGCGAGTTGCATACGGTCAATCTGAAATACGGATTTTTATTGTTTGGATTCAGCGTGATGTTGGTAGCAGTGAGAACGGGTTGTCTGTGGTACTACCAACGAGCATGGAAAAGATCAGGACGGGCGACTTCTTTGATTCGACTGTCGGGACTGCATGTGGCACTCACTACGTCAGTGATAGTTCTGGTTATGGCCATATTGTGTGCCATCCACCCACATTTGGAGAAGCAAAGTGTGCTGATCAAACGTCTGGGCCGGTTTGCGTATGTTTTGCTGCCGTTAGACATCTTTTTAGCAGCACGTCCATCGTTTTTTGGAGTAGACAATTATATCAATTCCTTGCAGTTGCACAAATGGGTGTCGAGATTGATTGTCGTTTTAGGCATTCTCCATTCTGTGGGATTTCTGATCTGGTACGTTTCAAATGGTAAGACGGAAAAAATCTTTAAAACGTCGAATTTATTCGGATGGGTTGTTTTTATAGCAGGAAATCTAATGTTGGTGTTCATCAAACAAATAAGAGATTTCAACTACTCGATATTTTATGTCTATCACAATATTTTTGTTTTCCTGTTTGTTTTTTCAATTTATTTCCACGCCAAACCAGGCGTCGGACTGTATTTCATCATCAATGTTGGACTTTTAGTTGCCGGATTAGTTCGGAAATTGGTTTATTCAAAGGACATCACGGTATCTGAAATCATTGAAAATCCAGGAAGCGATCTGAAGATCGTCAAATTCCCAAAAGCGTTGATGCCGGATGATTATTTGCCAGGATCCCATGTTCGTATTGGATTCAGCAAATGGTCACCTTTGTTTTCGTGCCTTCCATCCCATCCATACACTGTGGCAACGGTATCGCAGGACAGAGACATGCTTTCGAGCTTGGTTGTCAAGCAAAACCGCTTCAAAATCGAACCTTTTGAAACATATTCCATCCAAACGTTATTTCCGTCTTCCTTGTCTGCCAACTTTTTTGCCACAGCAGAAAATGTCAATATCGTATGCGGAGGATCCGGTATTTCGTTGGGAATTGCTATTTTTGAACATTTCAAAAGAGCAATCCTTTCCGACGGTTCAGACATCAAGCTGAAATTCATTTGGATAACAAAAAAAGAACAAGATTTGTTCATTTTGAAAGATCTAAACATCAATGGTGTGGAGGTGTTCATTACACAGAGCGATTCTGATGAGATGTACAGCAACCCGGATGGTCAGTTTGCCGAAACTATTGCATTATCCGATCTGTCTACATTGAACCATTCTGCTGATTCTCTGTCGTCAATAAACACCAGGTTTTCAAATGTCGCTATCCGGGGAAAACGTCCTAATATACCACAAATACTACACAAAAATATGTCCAAAACCATCGATTATGGTAACAAGTGGATAGTTACTTGTGGTCCCCCAGCATTGATAAATGAATGTCGCCAAATCGCCGTCGACAACAAATGTCAGTTTTTTTCCGAAGAATATTCCTTCTAGATCACGGATCCACGTCAATATATTTCTAACCGTCTATATTTCTATTTTTCTATGTTATAGCGTACTCTTCCTCCACTACATCAACCTTCAACGTATGGTTGGTCTTTCATTTCTCGGAGTTGAAGTGTGCTATGCACCTCACGCGAAACGGGTTGTGTTCAAATATCCACAAGATGGTTTTGTTTTTTCGGTGCGTCTTCTGGGAGAGGTAAAAGTAAGCAAAATGGGTGTAAGTAGATAGATTTCTCAGGGATAGATGTAAAATAGATACTAACAGATTATCATGTATAGTTTTATGTAGACTACGGGAAGATTGATTCATTACGCTGTTGACTTGACTTTGATGGCTGGATTTCTCTCCGGTGTGAAGAAGAATACCGGTATTACACCAGATGTCACCTTGATTGGAGAACCTACAGTTGAGAAATACGCCATCAAATACCTGGATTATGGAGACTATGTGTATGATAACACAGTTTTGTTCATGAACAATTCGAGATACTTTGTGAAACATCTGTTTTAAAGCGTTTCTGGTGTTTTTGTTGTTTTGATTTTCCTGTTATATAATGGGTATAGGCCCTTGGTAATATACATCTTTTAAGAGCTTTCAGATTGTGCCTTGTATATAGATATATATTCACTCAATTTCAACTATAGAATGATCCAACTGCACAGAATAACAGAAGTGTGTAATTTAAAAAAAGGTAAAAAAAGTAAAAAAATCAAAAAAAAAGATACAAAAACATGTAGTGCCACTGTTCAAGAGGGGTTGAATGGCATCAAATAGCCACTGTTCACTAAACCGGAAGCCCCGGTGTAGCTACCAACATTTCCTGATTGCGAATATCCGCTATAGTCATTTGGATTGTCATTGCTGGAATTGGTATTGTTGGTGGCCATCTTGTTAGCAAACACACTGTAATACATACCATATTGGTTGGCAATATCAAGCTCTTCGTCGTCCTCCTCGCCATCTAGGTTCTGATGGTTTGGAACATACATACTTCCATATCTAGTATCGGCATTCACAGGCAAGCTTGCAGGATTGTTGTTGTTGGTTCTTGTTTTTCTGCTTGAGTGGGGTCCATCTTGATTATTCATGTCCTCCTCGTCATTATCGCCCGACATTGGAATCGGAGTCGCCATATTTGGAAACCGCTGAATACCAAAAGAGTCGGATGGTTCATAAGGCAGCTGCTCTTTATAATTGGAAGGCTGATAATAATGCAAAGGATGATGTTGGGAAACAGGCTTGTTTGTTTTTGGCTGGCTGATGTTTCTCATTGTCTCCCAAAAATCCAAGTCTTCCTCTATATCTCCAGCAGTGTATTCCTTTGCATCGGTCTGTAGTTCTGTGTTTGATGATTTTATGTCGGCCGTTTTGGTTAGAGTGGACTTTGGAGTGGCTGGATTATAATTGGATGATGGATATAGCTGTTGTCTGCTTGATCTGATTCTACCTTCAGTATCATGACCTTTTGGTGTTGTTTTGGCGGAATTCTTTTCCTGGTTTGAGTGTTTTCCCGACGCTTGAGAATCAGATGTGTTGGCAGGTGATGATGAAGATGATAATTTGGGGAGTTCGACCAAAGGAGGTAGGTAATTGAAATGATTATATCTTGAAATATTGGTTTGAGGATCAATCATCACATTTGATGCGCTATAATGGTGATGAATGTGTTGATGAACAGTTAGATTAACGCCATTATAACGTGCTAAATCAATCAAATAATGAGCAAGTTCTTGAGATTGAATCTTACTATTGAACGAAGGAAGCTCTTCATTGGTTCTTGGGTCAAGAATACTGACTTTCCAATCGGTTTGCGTTTTCAACGGCGTCGTCATCCTTGGATATCGCTGATCTTCATTATTGGGAGTTTCAATTTGCTCTTTAGGAGATCTTCTTGGCACACGTTTATTGGATTTTTCTAGTGTTGAAGGATCGATGTTCATTTTCCGCTTTTTCACATTATAATCCACTTCTTCATTTGAAGGTGTTGTTACATTTCCTGATGATTCCTCTGCCGGGCTTAGTAATGATGTTGATTCACTTATTTCTGTTGATTTTCTGTTGTCTTTATTTACGTCTGATTTCGTTGTTTTTATTTTCGTTTTGGAATTGGTTTTCGTTTTGTTCTTTTTGTGCGAGTTGTCTTCATTTGATAGCGTCGAGTTGTCCGGATGTGGGGATCTTTCTGTTTCAGAAGCCTTTTTGAATTCCACTATCAAATTCCCATGTTCATCCACAACTCCAATGGCTTTTTTGATTTCATCAGAGGCGGTATTTTTGGCAATCTCCGTCATGATTTTTCTCCATCGATTTCTACACGTTAAACTTGGTCGACCTGGTAAAGAGTTGGAAATTTGTCTCCATTTTGTACCTAACGCCTTGACTTGTTTAATAAGCATTAAATCTTCGTCGAGATCCCATGGTTTGAGTCTTTCCTTGGTGTCACTGTTGAGGACCTCTGTATATCGTTTGGAGCATTGGTCTTCATTTCTACCTTTGATTTCAGACGACACTTTTTGCCAGCACGGACCGTATTTTTTGAAAGCCAGAATCAACGCTTCATCTTCTGATTGGGTCCATTTACCTTTTTTAATGAAGGGATCTAAAGAGCTTGACCATCTTTTTCGGCATTCTTTCCCTTTTCTTTTGGTTTTCATTGCAGCGGCGATCGAGACCCAATCGATTTCCTTTGATTCAATCTGTCGATTATCATACACCGATAAATTATTGTTTTTCATGTATTGGGCAATCAAAAGCTCTTTCAAGTTCTTGTCTTCTTCTGTTGTCCAAGCATTCCGAATAGATTTACGGAAAATTTGATAACCTAGCGACTCACTAATAGCCAGATGGTCAATGGAACCTAGAGTAAGCTTGTCCACTACCAACGACTGGACCTTTGAGTCGTTGTTGGTATGATCTAAATTGTTTTCCTTGTTTGGGTTTTGGGTTTCTGACATTGCTGTGCAGGTTTTTAACTTTTTTTAGGGAAAAAAAAAAGAAACACAGCACCAAGTTTTTCGGGCTGGAGTTATCACACTATAAAAACGGAACTAGCACAATGTTTAGTTCTATTAGTTTCAGTATTATATGCTGCTGATATGTTTGGGACCAAGCCAATGTACTGGGTGTTTCGAACGTGTCTATGAATCTGTTCAAAGCGTGTTACAAAATGTATAAAAATTTAAACAAATAAAAATTAAACGTTTTAGTCACCATATGCGACTGGCCTAAAAAAACATTTTTTGAGCAACAAAAAACCTAAGCACATGCTAAAAGTATTTTTTGCGTCTATCGACGCGGCACCAGTAGCAGCAGTTATAAATACCGTATGACAATAAGTGGAAAAGTGTGAAGACCAATGCAACCCTTATAAATTGTTATATACCATCTGATTTTGATGCAAAGGGTGGGATACCGAAACTTAAAGCCAAATTGAGAAAAGTTTCTAATGAAACATCTATACATGTGCGAAATTTAAATCATGGCTTATTCGACCTTCCACAGCAAGCTTTATTTGGGGGAGCTACTATATGGAACCTGGCTTATGGCTATATCCAAAAACTAGGCCTGACATATTTAAATATAGAGTGGTTCCAAAGCTTTTTTTTATAGCGTGAAACACGAGGGATCGGGGCCATAAATGAAGAATGTAGCTTACGGTATGGAAAAAAAAGGTCGTATTATGCATGAATGTCACTCTAGAGATTGTTCGACCAGTTATTGGTGCACAAAATTTAAAACGTGCATGCATTTTTGCAAAAGTCGTGTGAGACTGTTACCTGTGTCATCATCACCTCTTATTTCTGCACATCAGGTATGAATGCATGAATGTTCGTTTCTCCTAGCAACGTTCCAGTGGCACAATGTGCAAATATCGTATTACCACGCACCGTGACATCATCTAAATCTAGTTTCCGGCAAAAAAATTTCTTTGTCTCATTCTGTAGGCTATGGCACCTTCCATGTTAATTTGTAGCCGGATGTGGGTGTTGCACAGATAATATTTTGCTGCACCAATGCTCATCTCAGCAAATAAACCAATGCAGACGCAATATTTGCGCTTGCAGCGCAAATCGCGGAGATCTCTTGGCCTCTTAACCCACCCCTTCTGAAATTGTAAACACTAATTGTAAACAGACGATGAAGATAACAAACATCCTGATTTCTTATCAAAATCAACATTCCAGTACACCGTAACAAATAGACTTGCATTTCCAGAGACCAACAAGCCGTCTAGTTTATTGGCATTGCAGACATAAATACATGAGTGAAATTTGCAACTTCATAGCAACTAAAACATTATGGCGGTGGTGGCTCAGCCAAGTTGCGCGGAGATATTTACATTCTTGGTCAATAACCTAATTTGTAACATTGTGCAGAAAAACGTTCTGCAACTAAACAGTATCGGTGGAATTTAACTGGGCAATCAAAAAAAAATGTTGAGAGAAGGCAACACTGCTCGGAAACAAATACGCTAGATCTGTGGTTGGGGGGGAGACTATAGGTTTACAAAATATACATAATGAAACTATTAACAAAAGTAAAATAGAAAAAGGAATGACTGAAATAGTATTGTTGTGTTTTTCTGAAGTATCTAGTGTATATATTATATAGCAAATAACAAATCGAAGAAAAAAGGATGTGAAAAAAAGACGGCTGAATATAGCCATCCTTGGTGATTTTCACATTTTGAAGCTAATAGGTTATGTATGATGTATCGATATCAACTTCATTGTACTCGTCCTCTAACTTGATTTCAGAATGATGATGTATAAAGGCATTGGAAGTTGGAGTTTGTAGTTGGTGATACATTCTTTCTTTGAAATCTTCCAGTTGTAACTGCTTCAATAAGTATTCGTGTTCCGGCGTCAAAATCTCTGAAGTATCCTGGTCATAACCAGAGAAGTTGCCAAGCACAGTTGAAGCCTTATTTTTGTACTTGTATTTGAATTCAGGCTCGTTATCTTCTGAGTTGTTGAAATTGAAACTTTCTGAAGAACAAGAAGATGGTAAGTTGTGTGCACTGAAACCATCAAACATTTCCATGCATTCCGTTCTGCCGCTGGAATTATACTGTTTCACATTGGATTGAGAAGTTGAGCTGGTACTTGTTGGCATCAAAAGTTGTTCATTTTCCTCCTTGACAAAAAGATCATCAACAAACAAATATTCGTCATGTTCAGACTTGGCTTGATTCAGAAAGGCCTGGAGCTGAGATGTTGTTTGAAATTTAGCAGTTTTGTGAACTTGACTGGTGGTGTTATTAGTGGTATCATGCTTTTTTATGTCTTGGCCATTCACAAACTGGTATTTCAAGTGCTTTTGTTTAGGAGTTGGGTATTGGTATTGGTATGGGGATGGATCCAGAATCGAAAACTGAGGCTTGTAGCAAAAATTATCATGCTGGTATTGAATTTGGGGATAATGTGGTTTGTATGTGCTATAAGCCGTATTGGAATCCTGGTGATAGATTGGATGGTGGTAGAATTTGGGACTCGTGAAACTTTGCTCCTCGTTAAATGTAGGAAAATTTGGGGAAATGATCGTGCTACTGGTGATTGGAGAAATGAGATTGCCTGTAGAGTATGGAGTTCCCGAGAATGAATCAAAGCTATATGAGTTTGAAGTTAATTTTGGACGATTGTTCAGTTCCAGATTATCTGGAACAAATGTAGGATTGGCAATTTTGGCATTGACAATGATTAAATTTGGATTTTTAAAACTGTTTGAGTAATTTCTCATTTTCGAACCTAAGTATTTGAAGCACTTATCACCATATAATTTGGGCGTTATCCCGGTTATATTTTTGAATGTTCTGTGAAAATGCCATGCGGATAAACCTGATTTGGCACCTAGCTCTTTGAATCCCAAAACACCTCCTCGTCTTTTTTTGGTTTTGAGCTTTTGATGTTGCAAAGTATAAACCCCGTGAGTAGAGTTATGAATGGACCAATTATCATCGTTTGTTATAGTTTCATCAAAAACACCATCATCTTCGTCATCTGAATTTTCTTCTATCCGTGTCTCCTCTAAGTCAGTGCAATGGTCGTTATCTTCCACTTCGTCCTCTCTAGGAGGAGTTAGCAAATTGTGCGGACTGAATCTGAACTTAAGTCCAAATAAAGTTGACTGGGCTGCTAGGGCAATGTGTCTGCATGCCAGATCTATCAGCTTTAGGTGTTCCAAATCTGATTTTGAGAGACTCGACTTCTTATCGGAAATGCAACCACTATCCACATAATCTTCAAAGGTATATTTGAGAAATTTATTTCTCATTTTTGGATTTTTAAGCTTGGAAATGGAGTTTTGGAATGATAACTTATTTGTTTCAAGCAGAGGAGGTATAAATCCAATATTCTTATTGACGCTTTTGATAGTGGAATACAAAAGCTGTAAATCAATGATGGCATAGTTTTCATTCAACAGGTGGTTTGACGGTAAACCTGTGGTTTTATCATAATTTGGCAAACAATTCTCACACAACTTGAACCCCAACTGCATAGCAATTTCGGGACTTTCGACGAATTTTACATCTTTGTAAAATTCCTCTAATTCACTGATTTCATCTTCGCTTTCATTGCTATTATTTGATCTGTTAGCGGAACAATTAGGGCTACTTTTTTTGCTAGCCTCTTCATCATCTGTAAGATTTTCGTCTTCATCCTTTTCGTCCATGCTGTAACCCTCGTTAACTAAAGATGGACCAGCCATCGAGCAATTAGGACGACAACAAAGATTGGTGTGTGAGTTTGTCACAAAAAACTTATTGGCGGAGAAAGGGTCCTTATACTTGAACGCAAACCATTTGGCATGGTCGGAAGAATAAAAGGACGACATTGGTTAATCTTGGTCAAGAGAAGGTATACCGTTGAGCACCGATGAATTTTGACACAAGGCACACTGAAAAAAGGTCTAAAGAGGCTAAGTGAAGACACCTCCTAAAATTCAGCAATTGAATGTCGTGCAGGAATGTGGCTTCTGACCGCTTTTTAAATACATTTCAATTTGACACTTGCATGAATTATTGCAGCTGAGCAGTAGATGCGAGAACCCCGATACGCAATTAAGATCTGCATGTACCGGTGCAATCAAGATGCCGGCCGTAATAAAAATGTTGCATTCCAAATCCCCCGCGCTCCGCGTTTAGCAATGAAATTAGTGCAATATGGAAGGTTGCCCCTAGTTGAATAGTAAAATACGACTGAGCCCGCCGCAGAAAAGTGACATTTAACACCCGCGATCGCTCGGCAAATTGTGATATTTGGAGATCGCCAGATCTTTCTTTCCTCGGGAACCAGCCACATTGCATCCATAAATCATCGGCCGATCGCGCATCTCGTATTATTTCAATATAATTTCAGTTGATCACTGGAATAATGTAGATCGCAAACAGCTGGAATTGTTTCTTTACAACAATCTGCAATGTTGCTATTGTTTATTTACGCAACAACAACACTGAACAAAAACAACTTGTAGATTAATCTCTACAAGTAAACCGTTGTTTGATGTTCACAGATAGGTGCACACAGTAGGTTTAGTGTAAGAACCACATTCTGAGTAACCAAAGTACCATCGCCATGCAAAATGGCATATCTGAGAGTTTTTCATGCACAGTTACGCTGCAGCATTTACAAAAACCACTTTATTACAACGGTAAATAAAACAAAGGAAATGATGTAGTATCGCATGATAAATCAGCAGATTCTAGACGAACAAGTACAGCATAGAACGTCAAATGGCCGGGGCGGTTATTTTAGAATACACGGTTGTTGTCCCCACGCTATAGCAATTGCGTTTTTTTTTTGGTACACGACGCGTTTGGAATTCTTACAAGATCGCGTCTATATGAGTACATTCCACGCCGATAATACAAAAAAATTTATTTTTCTAAAATTTCAAATATCCAAGTGTGCAACATTTATGATGTTGTATGAAAACGTCGATCGACTGCATTATGAGTTTGCTTTTTCACACCTCAGTAGTCTCTGAATCTAGTAGAGCCAGTATGATTTATTTTCCGCCTGGCTAATAAATAAAGTGCCCGATACGTGTCGTTCCCCGCAAATCATGTCCAGTAATGACGGGAGAACAAAACCTGTCAGAGAAAAAGATTTTTCAGAAAACGACCATGGCAGTAATGCAAACAAAAAGATCAAATTACCAACGGGCCCAAGAAGCCTCAATAATGAAACCCATGTTGAAACACAGACTCATGCCAAACAACCAACACATTCACAACAACACTCTAGGAATCAATCTTACGGTACATATAATACCAGAAGGCCAAAATACGCCCAGCATCAGCAGCAGCAGCAGCAGCAGCATCCATTGTCGCATCAAAAGTCGCATATGCAACCGCAGGGGCATTCCACATATTACGACTATAACTATGGTTACCACGAATACGAGGATGAGGAAGAAGATGTGTTTATGAGACTGCAGAACAGAGCAAATAATGTGAAATCGGTTAAAACAGCACCGCAAAAAAATATCAAATATATGCTAAAATGCCAACTAGTCAGCCCGGACTCCTTGGATAATGGCATTGTCACAAAACTAAACATCTACGAAAGAATACAGCAAGTGGGCGAAGGAACATACGGTAAAGTTTACAAAGCTCGAAATACAATAACAAGTGAGCTGGTGGCACTGAAAAAATTGAGATTGGAAGCAGAAAGAGAGGGATTCCCAATAACATCACACAGAGAAATTGGTTTATTGCAGTCTTTCGACCATAAAAATATTGTAGGTCTGACTGAGATTATGGTTGAAAAATCCCAGGTTTTAATGGTGTTTCCTTACATGAATCATGATTTGAGTGGGATTTTGCAGCAGAATAACATTGAAATATCCCTGGGTGAGAAGAAGAATATTTTCTTGCAGCTTTTGAAAGGTACCGACTACTTGCATTCAAAACGAGTCATTCATAGGGATATCAAGGGCTCTAATATTTTGATAGATAATAAGGGGATTTTGAAAATTACAGATTTTGGGCTAGCAAGAAAAATGAAAAACATAGACGAGACTAAGGTGTCTCCCAATTACACTAATAGAGTTATAACGCTATGGTATAGACCGCCAGAGATACTGCTGGGATCAATTGATTATGGCAGAGAGGTGGATATTTGGGGAATTGGTTGTATTTTGATGGAGTTGTTTACTCGAAAGGCCATCTTTCAGGGTCTCAATGAAATCGATCAGTTAACCAAAATATATGATACAATGGGAACTATCAAGTCGGATGATTGGCCCGATGTGTATAAATTGCCATGGTTTGAACTATTAAGACCAAACATGAAGTTAGAGTCTAAGTTCCATGAAAAGTTTGGTCAATTGTTAACCCCTGAGTGTTTTGACTTGGCAACCCAACTCTTATCGATGAATCCTTTCAAAAGAATAACCGCTAAACAGGCTCTGAAACACAACTACTTCACCGAAGAGCCTAAAATTGAGCCTTTGAACTTTTTGAAAACCGTCAAGGGAGAGTGGCATGAATTTGAGGCCAAGCAAAAGCGTAAAATGAAACAGAAGCAACAGCAACAGCAACAGCAACAGCAACAGCAA